>JAEQML010060763.1:0-25000 GCA_016904865.1 Pissodes strobi | reverse complement strand
TTATTGATATCGGACTGCAATAAACCACAATCTCTCACACAGTTTACTTCCCTAAATATTTTCAGATCATCAGCAAACATTAGGTAATTCGATTTTTTTATAAAAAGAGAAATGTCATTAACAAACAGCAGGAATAACAATGGCCCACAATGGGAGCCCTGAGGAACCCCCGAGGTAACAGCAATTTCCCTCGAAACAAAATTATTAATTTTAACACACTGAACACGCTCCCTTAGAAAGCTACCAAACCATCTACAAATGCTAGTACCAAAACCCAATGCACCCATCTTAGCCAACAGCAAAGAGTGGTCCAGCCTGTCGAATGCCTTTGTGAAATCAGTGTATACACTGTCAACCTGAAGTCTTTTCCCAAAGGCATCCAGCAGATGATCCTGGAATGTCATCAAATTCGTCACTGTTGAGCGGCCCACCAAAAAACCGTGCTGTTCCTCAGAGATTAAACCCCTACACTCCCATGCCAGAAATTCAGTAACAAGTGAGTCAAGCAGCTTTGGCATTGCAGACTGTATGCAAATCCCCCTATATTTATCTATATTGCTACTATCACCAGACTTAAAAATTGGAGTGATAAATGAGTTTTTCAAAAAATTTGGAAAAGTACCAGTTCTTAAGGAGTTATTAAATAGCAACCAGAGGGGCTTGCTAAGTGAGAAGATACAGGCCTTCAGGAGAAATGACGGAACTCCATCAGGACCACTGGTTAATCTTGACTTGAGTGACAGAATGCCATTAAATACCGTCTCGGGACTAAGAGACATTTCTCTGATATTAGAGTAACCACCAATTCTAGAGTAATAATCTGGGATAGCCAACGGGGTATGTGCATACACAGACGAAAAATAATCAGCAAATAAACACACAACCTCCCCACCACAATTGCCATTCCTATCCTCTAAAAACATAGTGGCGGGATAGCTGTCAAACTGCTTAGAGTTACTAACATGCCTCCAAAACAAAGATGGATCAACATTTATTCTCTGTTCCATATTTACAATGTAATCATTATAGCACATTTCCCTTAACCTACCACATCTAGATCTTAAATTGGAAAATAACAAGTAATCATCCTGCGATTTTGTCATCATATACTTTCTATGGGCAATCTTTTTTTGGATAACCACAGCCTGAAGTTCCCTGGAAAACCACACCGGAAAACTAGAGCTTTTAAAGCGTTTTATTGATGTACACACATTGATAAAGTCATACAATGTAGAGTAAAAATTCTCAGTTGCTAAATCAATGCCATTAGACTCCGATGTGGCCTCCCAGTTAACAGCGGCCAAAAGATCATTCAGGAGCTCGTAATTACAGTTTCTAAAGTCATAATAGTAAACATCAAACTCCAAAGCAGCCTGGAACTGGTTAACTGGCACAACAACATTATATGCTGCATGATGAGCCGATACAGGCAGGAGAAGATCAGCAGCAACTTCAACTCTCACATCCACTCGATCCGAGAACACCAAGTCAAGGAACACACCATTGGAGTTAGGTATGCCATTGATCTGCACGAGGCTGAGGATAGCAAACACATTGATAACGAAATCAAACAAGAATATTTAACTTTAAACAATCTTCTGCATTGATCAAAATTATTTTTAATATAAAAATACCCATTAGCAACAACTTGAAGGGTCAACTTTTTATCGCCTATTTATTCTTAGCTAATATTTTCATGAGTAAATTTGAAAATGAAATTGGTCGAGTACGAATCGATAGTACAGGCATAGCCTAAAGAAGAATCCTTAGGCTATGGTACAGGTATGTGGATGTCATTTTCATGATTTTCCACACACAAACTGCTAATATCGAATATTTTGTAACAAAACTAAAGTATTATTAAATATACTTATATGGAACAATGGCCAACTAGCAATTTTGGATAATTTAGTAATTAGGAACGATACTAACACACTAGAATTTAATATTTATAGAAAACGCACTCTCACTAAGCGATATATTCCTAATGACTAATGGCAGTGGAATCACTGCTAACACAAAATGGCCGGTTTTCATTCCTTTTCCTCTCAGGAGAGAAATATTTAATAATAAAAAAGAGACAATTAAGAATAGAGCGAAAGTTAATGTCTTTAATACTAACTTAATTGATGGACTAATTAATAGGCATGTGTTTAGAAAGACCATTCGTGATTCCACTTTTTTCGTTATTTAGGATGTAAGGACAAAATATTTCTCGATACCAGGTAATCCTCAATATACTAGAGGACTACAAACAGTTTTTAAGGAATTAGGTTTAAAATTAGTGGACTGAACTTAGTTTGACATTAAGAAATGGGCAAAACTGAAATATTGAAAAAAAGTGGAAGTTATGAAATTGGATGTATCGATTCAAAGATCACATAGCTCATTTAAAGTATGGTGGAATAGAAAAATTAAGTGTTGCCCAGCATTATTTTGAGGTAAAATCATAGAATTTCAATTAAAAATTTAAAATTCATTTATAATTATATCGAATAGGAGATTATTAGACGCATACGAAAGTATGAAAGAACGTAATAATAGTTTAAATAGAGCTTAGTCCATTGTATTGGTTTGTCGAGCGTGACTAGCAGGATTCCAGAATTCGTTCTTTTTGATTTCGCTTGATTAAGCAAACAGTGAGTATAAAATAGAGTTAGCTAGATTTTGAATTTAAGTTTAATAATCTCCTGATGATGCTAACATAGTAAGCGAAACGCGCATCGAATGCAAAAAATCTGTTTCGATATATGGATAAAACTCTATTTTATTCCTATGGTTTAGTAGATCATGCGCCGCCGCGCCGTCGCGTCTCTGTATAGATTTAGCTGTAGTACCTTCGTGTCTGGATATGCTTCTTGCAATCTATCTGTGTTTCGGTTTATATTTATTTGAAGTGTATTTGACCTTATTCGATTGAGGAGAGTTATCCTGTATGTCGGCTTTCCATTCTTCGTAGTGAAAAAGCGTGTTTTAATGCGTTGCACTTCTTGTTCCTGCCTTATGCTCAATTGTCTGTCAAATTGGGCTACTTTTTGAACTTTTAATTTTTTTATTCGGTACCCGTTTTTTCCACAACAATAGCACAGTTTTATCCTTTCGGGGCCATTACAGATCTGTGTTTGGTGTTCGTAGCCGGTACATGTAATTTATTGACTAGTTCCCTATCAGTGCAGGTTATTGTGATAGCTTAACTTCATACGGTCTTAGTTCACTTGTTTTATATGAATTCTGTGCTATGTTATCTATTTTGTATTCTGCTGCTTCTATTACCTTTTCTACTGTTGTAATAGAATCCATACCTCTAATATGTAGGATGTCCTTGCTTTGGGAGATCGCGCTACTTATTCTTGTTTTAATCACCTTTGATGTCTTAATAATTTCTTCACCTAATATTTCTATAGCACCACTAAACTTTTCTATAGTCCCTACCCTCTTGGTATTCCTTATACTTCTAATTTTTTCATTTCCATCTGTTATTGTGAGGATATATTTCATGTTCTTCATCAGGTCCCTTGGATCATTAGGATCCTGTTCCACAATTGAAGTGTATGTTTTTATTCTGTTCTTTGGTTAGATTCAGTTAGTTTTGATTAGCATAAGTTAGTACGAGGACTAATAACATCAATCTTCTGATAAAAACCTATAAAAAGTAATAATTACTGGGAAGATATTTCATATTGTACAATATCTTTTACAACCTCAAATCAGCTTAATTCTGGCCAATATGAATTTTGTGTATATAATTATTTATTTTACAGGCATATCAGTTAATATGGAGAAAACTTCAAACATTTAAGAATGGTCTACATGAAACAATTACTGGGGCGTATTTGAACACACACTTTTGAAACAAAACTGGACCGTTAATTACTATCTAAAAGGTCAACCATATTAACAACATTTTGATAAGGAACGAATACTAATGTTCAAATTCATAAAAGCAAGCACATACATTGGAAGCTTTATGGACAGATAAGGTTTCAAAATTGTGGCTTGAGGAGGCTCTGCCAAAATGTAGTCTGGCAAATATGTTATTCCCATACAAAAAAAAAAGTAATGTACAATAACTGGCAAACTCACATGCGAAATATTCCCATTAAAAATAATATGCCTATAATTATTGCCCTAGGACTCGGTGATATTAATTCACATTATTCAAAAGAAATTATGCGACTGAATATGACATCCACAATATTGTCACCGTTGATAAATTGTTTCGACTTACATTAGAACTTATTTATTTGCAATGCTATTTAATATCTAAGTTGTGTAGGGCATGTGAAAAATTACTCATCTTTATCCTCAATAACAAAATTTTAAAACGTATGATTTTTCAGCATTTTTGTATCTAACCATTTCTGATTTTATTAACTACGTTAGGGTTTGGAACCTACGGCAACATGCACTAAAATAGAGTTTTATCCACAATACCGAAACAGAATTTTTGCACTCGACGCGCGTTTCACTAACCATGTTAGCATCATCAGGAGATAATTAAAACTAAAATTAAAAACTACCTAACTCTCTTTAATACTACTGTTTGCTTAATCAAACGGAATTAAAATGAACCAATCCTGGAATCCCGCTAGTCACGCTTGATCAACCAATACAATGGACTATACGGAATAGGCCCTCTATCTCTATTTTAACTATTCTAACATTTAATAATTTCCATACTTTCATATGAGTCTAATAATCTCCTATCAGTTATATTATGAATTAATTTTAAATTTTTCAATTGTTATTCTATGATTATTATCAAAAGCATGCTCGGCAACACTTGATTTTTCTGTTCTACCATACTTTACACCACAGAGGTATCTAACTGCGCGAAACGCGCGTCGAGTGCAAAAATTCTGTTTCGGTATTGTGGATAAAACTCTGTTTTACTGATTTTATTAGTTTAAGTCTACTATTGTCCTTAAAACCGCTAATGTAAACTGGCCTGGTGCAATCGCTATTTTTGCTAGTCATGTCAATAAAATAATTTTCCAACTGCTTCCTGTTGCCTGAAAATTGTCCTAAAGCAAATTCATGATATAATAAGATTATCTGCTTAAAATTATCCATAATTTATCCGAATGTTATTACTCATAGTGAACCAAAATTAAAATATAGTTTAAAACAGTTATTATAATTTAAAGCTGAACTGTTATTAAAAAAATTTCACACAAAGTCACATCCATGGCTCACAAAATAATAATGTTTAATATTTAAATCTTTAATTTATATTATGAAAATAGAAACCAAATTTCCCTAAGGCACTTTTAAAGCTGATAATTCATAAAGATCGTTTCTTTAGTGGAAAGCCTTTTACATGCTCTATCATACGGGTTGCTCTTTTGAGGGTCTTTGAATATGGAACTTTTGTAGATAATCTCTAATGTCCGTTTGAAACAGAAATGGCAAAATTTTAAAGCTCAGCGCTTTGTTTTATTAAAGAGGACAGGTTAAGTGAACTAGGATAAAACCATTTAACTATCAGTATGGGAAAGAATCATATATTTACATTTAGAGCATTGCAATACGTTTTTCTTTAGGCCGGCTGTCCATGGAGAGTGAGCGGGTGAACGTGTTAGACGGACGTGAACGCGAATTCAAACGTTGCAAATTGTGTACACAATCGAAAGTAACCCAAACTTAGAATTTTAAAAGCACACAACCTTCTGATTGTTTAGTTCCACCTACCCCCTTTACTTCAATTATTTCACCATATAACGATAGATTTGGATTATAACGTTTAAATTAATAGCGCATATCAATGCACGTGTATTAATGAAAACTTTTATTACATTTCTTATTACACCCTAAAAAACTGACCAAACCAAACTGACACACACATAGGTCCTGGTGTTTTTCCATTGCTTCGGAGAATTTGGTTTCTGGCTCAAATACTCCGGCTCCGGTCCGCTGCGTTTAAATTAATTGCGCATAACAATGCACGTGTATTAATGAAAACTTTTATTACATTTCTTATTACACCCTAAAAACTGACCAAACCAAACTGACACATACATAGGTCCGGGTGTTTTTCCATTGCTTCGGAGAATTTGCTTCCTGCCTCAAATACTCCGGCTCCGGTCCGCTGCTCACTTCTTAACCCATCTGTACACCATTTTGTGGCACTTTGCTGCAATATGAGAATGCACCATTCTCAAATTCTCCTCTACTTCTTATCACGACCGTGAAGTATTTTTCAAAATTGTACCTTTTGACTATATCGTCCCGGGGGGGCCAAAATGTGATATATTCTTTGTCAGGGATGTTAATTCCCTCTCTCTAAGCCATCCTCCCTCACCCACTCCCTCGTTTGTGATTCTAGTCGTTGCTTTTATATCTGCTCCCCCTACAGCAATGTGTAGAGGTGGGAGGCCCACAGTTACCTCGATTGCTGCTGTTGGACATGTTTTCATTGCGCCTGTTATACTTATGCACGCCAGTCGCTGTACTTTGTTAAGAGCAGATTTTATGTTCTTCTCTTCCATTTCCTTGAACCAGACAATCGACCTCTAAATTAGGGTGGGTCTTACTGTCATTGCGTACATCCCTTGCAGTATTTCTGGTTTACATCCCCATGTATTTCCTGCAAGGCTTCCTCACACCATGAGGGCTCTCCTAGCCCTAGTTACAACTCCTTCAATGCGTTTATTCTTTGCAGTCCAGCGTTATGCCTAGATATGTGAATTCCAATGCTGGTGTAATATTGGTCCCGTGTATTCGGATAACTTTCATTCTAGGGAGTTCTCTCTTTCTATAGAAAGATACTATGGTTGTTTTCGATGGGTTTGTTTCCAGTTCCACTGTTTGGCACCATTCCGTTGCTTTGAATTCAGCTTGAATGAGTTCACATAGTGTACCCTCGAACTTTCCTCTTGCTGTGGTGACAATACCTCAACTCAACTAACTCAAATATGCTTTATTGTCAGAAGTACATAAAAGTCTCATTGACAAAGCTGTAATAAAATCCTAACAGCTAAATAAATCATTATAAATGTAAGAAAAGTAAAACATAACATAATATTCAATAGACAAAACAGTTAAAATACATTAATTTAAAAATTACATAAAAAATAAAATCAATAATTGTATATAAGCATTAGACATCAATACAAAAACCAAACTAAGACAAAGTGGCTAGGAAATACTCATCCAAACTGTAAAAAAAAACTTGCAACCAGCGAGCTCTTCACCTTGCGCTTGAAAACCCTATATTCTTTTATTTTTCTTATTGCAAGAGGAAGGTGATTAAATAGTTTCGTAGTGTTGTAAATAAGTGAACCTTTAGTTAATGCAGGCGTTGGAATCGGGAGAGATTAATGGTAATTTCTGGTGTTGACCAATGAAGGGGTGTGAAAGTTAGAAGAGTATTTCCTGTGCATCAGGCATACAGACTCTAACACAAAGATAGAAGAAAGAGTCATGATTTTCTCTTCAAGAAATAAGGCCCTGCATGAATCTTGAGGCTTGGCACCACAGAGGTATCTAACTGCACGTTTATGAAGCACAAACACAGAGTTGAATAACTTCCCCAGAAACAAATCCC
Source organism: Pissodes strobi (assembly GCA_016904865.1). Taxonomy (NCBI): domain Eukaryota; kingdom Metazoa; phylum Arthropoda; class Insecta; order Coleoptera; family Curculionidae; genus Pissodes; species Pissodes strobi. The sequence goes on along the minus strand of JAEQML010060763.1, from coordinate 17,454 downwards.
GTACCTTAAGTGGGATCCAATTAGTGCAAAATATGCATTTCTATTTACTGACATAATATCTAATTCGTGCTTATGGCATAGCACCTGTACGATAATTTGCTACAAAGATTCTCCACATGTATGTCACATTTAAGTTTAATATCAATAAACAAACCCAAAAACCTATTGTTACATAAGTTAGTAATCTTATCAATATCCAAAAAACATTATTTTATAACACTAGCCTTTGATACATTAAATGACAATTGATTACAGTCGCGCCATTTCTTAATTTTAACTAGGTCATCTTTCATAATATTTTCAAGTATCGTGGGATTCTTATAGTGCCAAACAATTGTTGTGTCATCAGCAAAAGATGCACATCTGCCTCTTCTAATACTAAGTGGAAGATCGTTCAGATACAATAAAAATAACAAGGACCCCAGAACACATCCCTGGGGCACTCCTGCACTGATATCTCATCCCTCTGAAGTATTATCCTGAAAGCAGACGCTCTGGCTCCAATCAGCTAGATACGACCTAAACCAGTTCAAGATATTTCCTCTAAAGCCGTAGACTTCGAGTTTACGCAGCAGTATTTCATGACAGACACAGTCAAAAGCTTTTGTCAAGTCACAAAAACTACCGCGGCCCGTTCTCCGTCATTTAACTTCAAGTACAACTTATCCAGGATATGAAATATGGCATCTTCAGTGTTTTTTGACTGCTGAAAACCAAACTGGGATAGAGAAAGCAATTTATATTTTTCAAGAAAGCTCACCATCCTTTTTTTTTATTAGTCTCTCTACAATCTTAGTTAAAGTAGGCAATAAAGATATTGGCCGGTTATTTGATGGTAAGCCTTCATCACCCCCTTAAACAATGGTTTTACACTAGCTTGCTTTAAAAATGAGGGAAAACTTCCGTTAAGCAAAGAATGATTGATGGCATCCCCAACACTCCAATTGCAGAGTCAGGAAGATCAAAAATATTTTAACTGAGATATCATCCCATCCAGATTTTTATTTTTAATATCTACAAAAGTCGATTTAAGTTCATCAGAATCTATAGGTAAGAAATAAAAAGTTTCAGGGACCGAAATATGACTTAAGTAAGACAAAGGATCAGCATATTGTTGTTTAATATTAACAGAGAGTTTCTGAGCAATCGTACAGTAGTAAGAATTAATAGTATCTGCCTTTAAATTGGAAACACATATATTTATTGATTTTTTTCCGCGTAGATCGTTAATAATGCTCCATACCTCCTTCTGTTTATTGCATGCGAATGCTATCCTCTCATTATAACAACTCCTCTTTGCCAGTTTAATCGTCCTTCTGTAGATGTTCCTGTATCTATTAACATAGGTCATAAAAAAGTATTATCTTGAAGCAATTCTTAATTCTTTTGTGATCCAAGGTTTTTCCTTTTTTGATTTTAGCTTCACCAACGGAAATGAATTGTTAAAAATTTCAATAATTTTACAAAAAATGAATGCAGAGCATCTGCATTCAGCAAAATCGAGCTCCAAACAAACCCAGAACAAACTTGTGAAAATCTCAAAAAGTTTTGCCTAGTAAACAATCTACCACGTCGCTCAACAGCTAGAGTTTTGTGGTCATCAAACAAAAATGTTCAAAAAACCTGCATTTACTACAGAACATTCAACGGGACTCGTGACAACAATAGAACATACATACTCCAATATAGAGGCCTAGTATTTAGTTATACGTGTATAAGATTTAACATGCATTCCCAAACCAAATGTAATTAATAAATAATTAATTAATCGAACACTTTGCATACTTTTACAATCATAATTGATGTTAAAGTCGCCTGTCAAAATGAAGGATGCCTGAGGAGGCAACTCACATAAGAGAGTTTCTAATTTTGAAAGAAAAATATCACAGTTTATGCTAGGGGAACGATACATACAATCAACAAATAAATTCAAACATTCAGAAACCCCAAAGAAAACTATAAATCGATAACATTATTGTTAATAAGGATCATTGTTCCACCATGATTAAAGTTAAGTCTACAGAACTTAGAAATACAAGCAGAGACAACAATGAGACAGTCAATTATGTGTTAAAATAATATCCCAATCTCTTCTTGTCTCGCATGATGAAAGTGAACGTAGATGGCGCTAGGAAATTTTCCCGCAAAAAATTGAATTAATTGGGTTTTATGTTATTTTATTAAATGGCGATTTTTGTTGGAAGAGTTAGTGCGCACTCAGTGTATTTTCGTCTCTGTTTGCTAATGTTGGTTAATGAAAAATAGGAATACACTCAGTGCGCACTAACTCTTCCAATACAACCCTGTAAAATTGTTTATTAATGTTTATATCATATAATTACATACAAACCTAGGAATATAAAGTCAAAGAGCACATATTTTTTGGTGTATTTTATTGTTAACAATATTCCATATTTCTTTAACTATTCAAATTAACAGAACTATAATATAAATCTCGTTTACAGCAAAAATATAAATAAATGTTCAAGATGTGTATTTAGCTACACTTTTGTAAGGTGTGCGAAGAATCCAAAAGTACATCATAACATACACGAAGCTTGGGTTAGTTTATGGTACATAATAAAAAAAAATCTATTTGAACCCTATTTTAAAGATAAACAATAAGAAGTGTTACTGATATTTAATGCGAGAATTTCTTGACCTTATGTTTTAATTCTATCTTCTCCTTTCTTAATCTTTGGATATCTTGTTTCTTCCGTTTACACCACCAAGGAATTCCTATTCTGGCAACGAACTTAATTATAATATTAATTATTATTTATTGATGATTATAGAGTTTCCATAAAGGTCTTCTGAAACTCAGGACAAGTGTGTCCTGAAATCCGAACAAAATCCGGACTGCTGAAAAATACGCCATAAATGTATTTTTCTATTTTGCGATCTAAATGATTCCATTTCGATACGCAAATGCGTGTCGAAAAGAGGTTCTTTTCGACACGCATTTTGTTGACTGGCTGCTATGATATTAACAACATTGTTCAATGTTAAGACCCACTAGCAAAAAGTTCGACCTCGCTTTCAATGGGATTTCTAGAATTAGAGCTAGATCTAGCACGATAACTAATCAGCCCAATGTATTATTTCACTTCACGCATAACCCTCCGCTCGTTTCGCTCTCTACGAGGCTCAAAGCATCGGAACTAACCAAAACTAACACAATGCATGCCCAAAATGAAGAAAAAAATACTTTTTACAAACTTAAGGTGAATACTCACTTGCGCGAATTTCGCCTTTTGTGACAGGTGTCAATTTTTCGCGCGAATGTAAATTTTCGTTCATACTCATGCAACGCGAAATTTCTTCCGCGAATATTCGCTAAAAAGTTGAAATAGTTTTAACCAAAACCAACATAGAGACGGTTTGTTATTGTTTAACGGACCTATTTCATGTAGGAGCAAGTCAAACTGAATTGGACTAATTTTTAAATAATTAAAAAATTTACTGGTATCAGTTAAACGCATGATACAATAAACGGAAGGTATGATACCTAACCGTCTCAAATTCGTTCGCTCCGCGCATTGACGTCATTGCGTGATTGGCTTCTATTGAAATGCATACGTTTATAGGCACATAATCATTACGTTTTACCTATTTTCTTTATTTTTTAAGAAAATTTGTGTCCTGGGTGAAATTAAAAACTAATTATTACATATTAATACTATAAAAATACTAATAAAAAAATATATATTCAACATAACTTTTATGATGAATGGATCAAAATAGTTGTATTAAAAACAGCATCTTTTGAGAAGCGTAATAAACTTTTACTTTTATCTAAAAAACGTTTACTGAGTATTGGTCAATCGACAGCAAAAAAAAAGGAAATCGATAATAATATTTTTTCTTAAATAATAATTTTAGTCATCTTTCTTTTTTTAGAAATTGTTAAATTTATCAAATCCTGATGGTAGCAAGACCACTAGAGATGGAGTAAAATTAATTTCACATTCCTATCTTAACTTTTCAAGAGCTATCTGACGGTACTACTTAGCAGGTGGTACCATGGGTACAAAATCTGGTACATCGGTAGGTACCACTGGCAGGTGGTACCATGGGTACCAAATCTGGTACCACGGTAAGTACCATTGGCAGGTGGTACCATGGGTACCAAATCTGGTACCTCTGTAGGTACCATCAGTTAGCACCATCAGATAGCTCTTGGAAAGTTAAGATAGGAATGTGGAATTAATTTTACTCCATCTTTAATGGTCTTCCTGCTACCAATGTGAAAAGAAGCCACACTACCGATTTTCAACTGTTTATAGCTGTGAAACTACTAACTCTAGAGGTATAACATCATACATCAAATTTAATATGCTTAGAATTTTAAGTAGAATCCAAAAATTTAATAAAATATAGGTAGTTTCATTTAAAAAAGTGTAACTTTCTTTGACCACCCTGTATATAAAAAAGTAAAGATTAAAAAAATACAAAAAAGTAAAGATAGTTTTACTGGGAACAACTTTTGTTTTTATTTTTTTTGCAACCATCGTGGTCTTCGAGATAAGGTATAGGCCCGTCTTAAACGGGCCACCCTGTACATAGTCATCTTCCTCAAAATGTTTTGAGCAAATACGTGCAGAAGTTTTATTAAATTTATCCTTACGAAAACGCAGGTGAACCCATTTACTATACATATTTCGTCTTTGGGAAAAGTGAAACACCTTATATTCCTATCAAAGTTTTTGCCTTGGTTATCCACCTTACATCCGTCCACAGCGCACCTCATAATTAAACGTTTTTTATTAAAAATACCAACATCGTCTAAGGAACAGTAACGCCAACAAAATTTAAATCTAAAACATACGAATCTCAAATGCAAAGCACACGTTCGTTCATGTTGTAAATGCCGGCCGGCATGACGCAATGACGTCACAGACGAATCGTCGCCTGCGCGATATCATACCTTACGTTTATTGTATCATGAGTTAAACGCATCTCCGCAATTAAATTGTGAAAATACCCATGTGTTGTTCTTTGCAAAAATATAGTTCTCACCCACATTTTTTTCTTTGATGCCTTTGTCTTGGCTAGTGCAAGTGTTTTGTTTTTATGGTAATTACCAAAAAGACTCAAAAGGTACATCGCATGATAAAACTTACACATATAAAAATTATAATTATTAGAATCCATTTCATATAGTTACACCTAAGAATTCTGGTTATGGTTATTGTTTTTTTATCGATGAAAACAAAATTGACAATCGACAAAATTGACAAGATTAACAATATTGATATAAAAATTCGCCGCCGAGGTTAAAATTTTTCGCCGCGAATAATTAAACCTCGAAATGTCAGTGTTTATGTCAAAAAAGGCGAAATTCGCGCAGGTGAGTATTCAGCTTTAATCTTATTTAAAAAAAAAACCGACGGAAATTGAACCCCGGCCTGCCGTATTAGAGGTCCAGCATCTAACCACTGAACCACCAGAACACTTCCAGACAATTCATTGCACCGCAGAGACATCGGTAAACTGCAGCTGATTAGTTACCCTGCTAGATCTAGCTCTAAGTGATTTCTAGTAATAAAGACGCCAAAAAGTGCTGATCGAAAATAGAAGCATGCCATGCATGTTTTCATTAAAAAAAACTGGAAAATAGAAAAAATAGTATAAAATACACGTTTTAAGACATTTAGCGCACTCGCACGTTAGGAAATTCCCACAAGCGGGTAATTTCCTAATTTCGGGCTCGTGCGAAAAAATATGGTCTTTTAAAACTAGTAGCTTAATCTTAATATACTATTATCATAGGCATTATGTATATGGTATTTAGGTACTTTGAAGGGCAAATTAAATTTAAAACAGTTAAGAGTTTGTTTATTTTATTCAAAAATCCATTTTAACTCAAAAAATACATAAATACCTATTATTAAGGTAAATGGTATGGGTATGATATCATAACAATGATATCATGAAACAAAACATAAAGCATTTCTTCCGTTACTACACACTTCCATTTGGGCATTATTAAATGTTTAACTTTGTTAATAAAATTTAATATTGGGCGTTGCATGCAGAGCGGCAGACAAGACCGCCGCCGGTCGCGTAAATACATTCTTTACCACGGTACAGGGTGATCCCCTATAATGTCACCCCCTTTCAACTTTTTTATTTTAAGTGTCTCAAGAAAATTAAAAGTAGGGTTATGTAGGTACTTAAAAATAGTTTTTTCTGCGTATAAAAAATATTGGAAAAATGATCACTATACAGGGAAAAACAAAAAGTTAATTTTTTTTCAACGGAACACCCTATATATGAATTTATTTTTCGATTCCTCTTAAAATTCTAAGCATATTTTATATATGATGTTATACCTCTAGAGTTAGTAGTTTCACAGCTATAAACAGTTGAAAATTGGTATTTTGGATACTTTTCACCTTGGTAGCAAGAAGATCATTAGAGATGGAGTAAAATGTATTTCACATTCCTATCTTAGCTTTTCAAGAGCTATCTGATGATGCTAATTTATGGTACCTACCGAGGTACCAGATTTGGTACCCATGGTACTGCCTGCCAGTTAGTACCGTCAGATAGCTCTTGAAAAGTTAAGATAGGAATGTGAAATTTATTTTACTCCATCTCTAATGATCTTCTTGCTACCAAGGTGAAAAGTAGCCAAAGTACCGATTTTCAACTGTTTATAGCTGTGAAACTACTAACTTTAGAGGCATAACATCATACATAAAATATGCTTAGAATTTTACAAGGAATCAAAAAATAAATTCATATATAGGGTGTTCCATTGAAAAAAAAATAACTTTTTGGTTTTCCCTGTATACTGATCATTTTTCCAATATTTTTTATACGCAGAAAAAAAGTATTTTTCAGTACCTACATAACCATACTTTTATTTTTTTTGGGACTTAAAATAAAAAAGTTATAGGGGGACGACATTATAGGGGATCACCCTGTACAGATGGCTTGGTCTCTGTACCGCAGTAAACAATGGTACCGAAATAACGCGCAAATCCCACATACATTTCTTACTACGCTGCAGTGTTTACACTATCTGTATCGTAGTAAATAATGTAGGCCTAGTAACTGCGTACTGCTAATCCCTTTCTTACTGCAGCATAACATATACAATTTCTATTATAGGTAGAAATAGTTTAAATATATCTGTCGTATGCACATTGCAAAACTGTTTGATATATCGTTTCCTATATTTTCGAGGCTAAGGAATTCGATTATCATACTATTTTTTATAGAGGGTTGGGATGGGTGTTTTTTTTTTCTGTAAAACCAAAATGTGAAAGTATGGATGCCATTGGCAGCGGTTTTTTTAGTGCCTTCCTCCTTTTATGTGATATCACTGGCCCCGTTAACTTTCTGAATACCTACTACAGCAATTATTGCAGAAACAAGCACTTATCACCTATTGACTGCATTTTCGTGAAGTAGCTAGACAAATGAGATAACATTGAGGGAAATTATCCGACGAGAGTGGTAAGTAAGAATGCTGTACGTGTTCATGGTTTCTGGCCTATTATTAGAAGATTTCACAAATTAAGCTTTTACGATTTAAATATTTGGCTTCGAGGGTATTCGAAAGTGCTTTATCAAGTAAAAATAATGTTTAATTTGTGAAATATTCTAATAAGTAGGTCTATTACTTTGGATAACTTACTTGCGTTCCCGTAAAGTTTTTATGTGGCCATACAATAAAAGACATTCGTTTTGTACAAACTTTTCATTCGTTTCTTGGGCGTCCTCCTCAGTAGTGGATTAGAATAAGCGTTGAATTTCTCTAATAATTATTGGCATTCGAGGGTCTTTAGAAGCTACGTGCTGAGTGTTCAACAAACATCTCCAAATCGACAAACTGGTCGCGGGGAATTTTAATACGTTTCTTTCCGCTAAATAATCGTCTGTCATGATGACGTTGGAGAAGTTGTTATATGTGCCGTACCTTGGCCTCCGAATTCTTGATTTCGTAGGGTGAAGCTTAAACATGAGTGTGTAGTTAGTTAGCTTCACTTTATTCAGGGTTAAAAACGCATGCTAATGGTACACTGCCAATTTTAGCAGCAGCAAACAAAATCGTCACACATATATTCGTTTGGTCGCAAGATCCCCTGGAATCAATAAATAACGTCTCGAAATTTTGTGTATTTGAAGAAAAATATTGAACAATAAATATCGTATGATGTCGTAAGCAACGGATGATCATTACGCCGTTATTTGACCTACAGTATTTACTACATTACAGATAAACATCTGCAGCGTAGTAAGCAATGTATGTGGGATTTGCGCGTTGTTTCGGTAACATTGGTTACTGCGGTACAGAGATCAAGCCATCTGTACCGTAGTAAAGCATGTATTTACGCTTCAGAGTTGCGCGCGCGTTACATTTTCGACACACCATATCTTTATGGTTAAGCGAATTGTGATACGGCGGCCCAGGTTCGATTACCGTCGAAGTTTTTTTATATATTTTATCAAAGTTATGTTTGTTTCTTTTTTTAAATTTGGGTTAGTTTGTCTTGTCTGGTTGCGCCCCAGGGCAAACGGAGGGCCATGCGTGAAGTGAAAATTAAATGTAAAACAACTCTGAAGCCCTGTGACCCGGTCACGTCTTGTGAGCGACAGAACCTATTTATACGAACGTATTTACCGATACCGATTTACCGCTTTTGCCTTTATCGGTCACAATTACGATTAATATCAATCGCAATCATAAGAAAATAAAGACGGCAGCATTCACGAGTGTGCCGAAGACGAAAAATGTAACCCTGGCGTGATGCCAGAGTATAGAGATGAGTACGTTCGAACGTGCGTCGGCAATATTAACCCCAACATGTCCAGGTAAATCCGGACGTATGGAAACCCTACATGATTAGAGCATGTGAAACACGTAAAGTCAACATTTTCTTTCAAAAACCTCTGAGTTTTAACACATATCTCAGAAAAAAATGCAAATTCGTCTAAAAAAGATTCAAGAGCTGTTACAGCACTTCCAACAACAACAGTTGTATTTACTGAAGGATAAACAAGACGTTCTTTTTTGTCTGTCCATTCTTTATAAGAAATATAAATATTATGTAATTCAGATTTGTCAGAAATTAATTCTGATTTACATAATATGCAGTAACCCGATTTTTTTTAAATTCCCTTAACAATAAAACCACTTACATAACTAACTGAAAATACATTGATATTACCAGTGGCGACATCATTTGTAATGCTGAGGGAAACCGACTCAATATTCCCAATATCACTAAGTGATTGTGCAGATGGGGGATCAGTTGAGGTGTCTTCCTCTGTTTGTTTCTCCCTTTCTACCAGCAAAAACACTTTTCAAGCTTGAGAGGATGATTTGTTCATCTTCCTCGCAGTTAGTTCCTGATGGTTGGGTTTTATAATTTACGAGGTCATTCAAAATCTGAGTTTTAAGGCTAGCGATAAACTGCATAGATGTGGTGTTATCGCTACACCCTCAAACAGAACGGACTGACCCAAATAAATTTTCGAGAGCGTCTTTATTTAAGGAACTCGAACGCAAACAGGAAAACCCCTAGTTATTTAAGTCATATCATATTCCTCTAATGGCATTAATAGATCAAAACCATCCTAGTTGTTATGGCGGTTTACTGAGTTTTGTTCCACCAGTCTGCGTAAGCTTCTTGAACTTCCACTTTTAAACGGCTTGAAATCCCTTTGCCCAATACTCTAAATGTGGAGAATCTTCCTTCACCATACACCGTACTTCCTAGCCCTCAGGAGCAGCAACAGAGCTACCATTAAAGCTATCAAATAGTGTATCCACTTCTATTATGAAAGTAGCTGTGCCTAATGCTCTTGGTTCTAGCGTACCTACAAATTTAATTAAGTCAGATACAAAATCAAACGATTACTAATATAAAGTATTACCTCTACTTAATAACGAATATACATATGCAGCAACAGTGTGGCTAAGACAGAGTTTATGCAGCCACACTTACTTTCATTGCATACTGCGTAATTGGCTTTGGATGGCTCTCTTTTAATTTGTGAAGGGTTCTAAAGATGTACGGATTCTGTTTGTCCAGGTCATACGCAAAACATATGTCTCTAAACCTAGCTTCTAAGACTATTGTGGTGGCTACCATTATAATTATGCTTTCTAAACGTGTAGGTGCATTTAAGTAAATGAGGTGGATTATGCATAGCATACATTTTCTGGCATTCGCAAAGAAAATAGGGTTAGTTTGGGTTAGTTTGGGATTTATTGTAACCCCAAAATATTTGTAACATTTTACATTGTGTACCCCCATATCACAAATTGTAGCCACAACGTCGACTTTGGCAATGTTTTTTGATGCAATAAGTACTTCAAACAGGAATTTGGATAGGATATCCGCTTTACAACCATTATTATTGAAGTAAAACGCCATAGGTTGCTTCCACTTTTTTTTTGGTAAATGGCCTACCAGCATAAATAATAGCACTAATAAATAGTGCCGCAATGATAATATGCCGCAATGAGCGGACACAATAATTAGATAAAAAAAAACTTGAGAAGTTAATAAAAGCACCAGATTAGATTAAAACTATGGTTAGCTTGATTCATATGATAAAGGGATAAAATTCAGAGCTGCTATATCTCCCGAATTATGAATAAAAAGAATGAAATTATCCAGCCAGCGCTTGACTTTTATTAAAGTGAGAAAACAACTCAAAGCAATCAGATTAACTGGTCCGATAAACCAGTGAATAAATGTAAATTAAATTAATTAAAATCAATGATCTACCTCAGAACTCGGCGTTCAATGTTTGATTTATATGAATAAAAGAAAACGAAGAGTAAACATAAGAAACAATGAGACACAAAGGTTAGTACGATACCCAGATCCCGTCGTCGAACTCTGGTAGAGGCGCCGGTACATAGAGATAATCAGTAACGACTCTCGACGGCCTCTCTTGGGGGAACCAAATGTCTGTGGCACTGCGATGAGGGAAAAGTGGTAGTCCTCTAGCCCTCCAGGAAAAGTTGTGGCCAATAAAGGTTCTGGCCCTCCGGTAAAAAAAGGTTGTGGCCCTGCTTCTGACCCTCCAGAAAAACCCTCAAATTTGTGTATCTGAGGGCTACTATGAGAGATTCGACGATCTCAGTCTTATGGGACGAACGTGGAAGCCGTGTTAAAACACAAACAGAAACCACACAGTAAATCCCCTAGCAAAAGGGTTGTATTATATCACAATACTAAAACGTGCAGTTTCTCGCTATACTGGCAAACGTTCGCCGGGCGAGCCAACTAGAAAAAGGCCTCTCCAACGTTTTCGCCAATTTGCCTTCGAAATTAAATGCTGCGTCACAAGTAGTGATGGGCTGAAACATGCCGAATGATTCGATCCAAGGAATAATTCGAATATATTATGCGACCGAGTTCTCGCTTGTCATGATGGCAACTTGATGGCGGAGCTACGAATGGTGAGCTAAAATTACATTCTTCCAGAAATGCTAGGAAATGCTCTTACAGGAATGATAAACCTTCAAAAATCTAAATCGAGAATGACAAACGCACGATAGATAGCCCATCCCTATTATTTGGCATAAACCTTACAAAAACTAGTCTGTCGTACAGAACGAGACATATTTAAAGCAGAGGTCCAAAAACGATCTCCGGAATTGACGACCGGCTCATCAACCTAGGGTTCTCAAAAGGTACTAAAATATTCAAACTGAAATTATAGTATGGTTCAATAAGTCAAATGCAACGTATTTGCAGGCTAACAGAATTCTTCAAAAATATAAAACGGTCGGCTGGCGGTTCCTGATAATGCAATATAAAACAAGCCAAGCTATTTTAATAATAAGGTACATGGTTTATCAACTAAACTAAATAGTCACAACGGATCATAAAAGTTAATACAAATATATAGCTAACCTATTCTTAAAATATAGTTTTCATATGGGGAAAGTGGCATTTACAAGCAAATCAAATTAATAAATTTAGTATTAATAAACCGATGCGATGGCAGTTTCAAGCGAATTGTTGGCAAAGCAAATTAATAAATTTAGAATTAATAAACCGATGCGTGCAAAATACAACATCATTTTTTTTCCTAGAGGCGGCATATAAATAAACTTTAAAAATGTTTGCTCTTGGCAAAATCTAGATGTTACAAGCTCTTCAATATTTATCTTCTTGATAACTAAATTTAGCTTATAAATATCACTAACGAGTTGAGCTTCACTAATTAAAGCTTCATTTGCGAAACTGGCAGATTTTCTCTTCAGTCGCTTTACCTACATGTATTGTCTTCTCATCCACTTCTGTGTTTAGATTTGTTATTATGTCGCGGAGATCATCAGCTGCGTTATTACAATCAACATCAGCTACCCGATCACTACATTATCTCGAGCAGTAGATAAGACTGCAATTTAAAATAACAAAGTCACTATTAGTTCTTTTTCGACAACTAGGATGGAAGAAATTTTTACATACCAAACAAAACCAAACGTTCAATTCCTTGTTTTTACAACACTTTGATCGCGTCATCTTGAAATTCATTTTCTTATCCATGTTTTACACGCACAGACAACTGAAATTTTAATTTAACGTTATTGTTTTTCGGTGTTTCGCGTCCAGATGCAGAGTTCACAAAAGATATAATTGGTTGTTAAATTATGTAATTCTGAACGGTTGAAATCATTCTAAACACAACTTTATACAGAACGTAGTTTAGCCAAAATAGGCAAGATACCGGAGCGATTTTAAACACAAGTAATTGGGTATTATACCCAACACAATGTAGGCCGAGGTCTGTCACTATTTCCAGTAGTTCATCCACCACTAGTTCCACATTTGTGATGAGCATACTCCGCCCTGTATCGTATCTCGAGTGGTGCTCACTTCAATAATCTGATTGCCTACTGAAGTTTCTGCTGTCCTCGTGGCAAATATCTCACACAACCATCATCCATCGAGATATTGTGTCATTCACTCCCTTTCTCGTTAGTATCCTCTTTGCAGCCACGTGGGATGTATTATCGAAAGCTCCCGCGGTGCCTACGAAAGCGCAGAGCGCGATTACTTTCCCATTTAGAGTGTGAACCTGCCCGTTGTGTATGTATGCTGGCCTGGCTCGCATTCAACGGCCGCGTTTCTTAGGTAGTAGATCTGATGTAATTGTCTACTGCCTTCTCCATCGTCTTGAGTAAGAATGACGTGAGGCTGATTGGTGTGAAGGATTTGGGGTCTGTCCCATCCTTCTTTCCTGTCTTCGGGATGATGGTGACTTTTCCCCTTCTTAATGCTCTTGGTATGTAGCCCATAGCTATACTGCTTCTAGTGATATCTACAAGATGTAATATAGTTTCTCGTTTTCCCTTTTGTAATAGGGCTGGGATGATTTAATCCACCTCTGGCGATTTGAGTGATTCAAATGTATTGAGTGCATATTCGAGTCTCGCAGCAGTGAGTACCGTTTTTGTCATTGCCCAGTCATCCCTAGTAAGTCGCCTTGGGCTAGCTTTTTCCTCACATGGGTTTCTTGGTTGACTACCTGGAAGTTCTGATGATAATTTAAGCAAGGGTTCCCTATCGGGAATATAAAAAATACCAACAGGAAAGTAATAAATATATACTAAATAAATATGTACTTTAGAGTTTATGACGGATAAAGTCTAGAACTTCACGAATCTGTTAGCGAGAGATTTAATTTATCTTGTACGCAATACTCTCTAGAATCAAAAACATATTTCTTTATGGGATGCAATAAAATAATTTGATATTTGACTCTAAAATATAAGAATCTTTATATAGGTCTATAAATTACTGTGGTTTATAACGCCTTTGGGAGCATTCGTACGGCCGTAAATATACGTAATATAGCGATAAATAGCATTCTGCCTAATTTTCTTTTGGCAGAGGCAGGCCTTCAAATGTTGGTTTAGTTTTTGTGGTATAGTAGCAATTATTATATTTTATTTCTTAGCAATTTATTCTGCCACAGGATTGACAAATTATTTTTTTCGCAAGCAAGTATGAATAGCAAATGAGGAATAGGAAGTATTAGTTTGAAATGGCATTAACTTCTCACGATTGACAATAATTTGCATCATAAGCTGAAGGCTCGAACTGAAATTCAGTCTAATCTGACAACAGGTTGCAGCAAATATTTGCCTCGATATTGTTTAATGTGTTTTCCAGAACTGAAATGAATAGGATTATTTCCCAAATGTTAAATTTAGTAATAAATTAGGTGTGTTCTTAAGTAAATATACCTGGACTTTCTAAATAAATCGCCTGGACATAAATGTTTCCATAAGCATCACTATCTCTTCGTCTTAAAAATATTTTCATTATGACATGAGAAAGGCAAATACAAAGTTTAGAAACACAAGATGTAACTACCATTATGGCTTAGATAGATATTAGCCGTTAGTAATTGTAGACCTAACTGTATAGAGGTGTTATGAAAAACGGTCTAAGCTCCCAAGTACCTTGATAAAATAAAAGTATTTAAAAAACTAGGAATTGATAAAGGCCGCCACGCCGCACTGTCACACCAAATATTTAAGTGAATAAAGGTGTTATGTTACAATATTACAATATTGTCATATAACAACTCACTAATCATTTATTTCTTTTTTCAAAACGGGACATTTAAAAAAACACATACCATAATTTAAACTTAATTTTTAACAATCAATACATTAAGTTGGTTAATTAAGTATTGGCAGATTTATAATTTTTCTGTAGGACAATTTTTTTGTAGGTGACGATTTCAAAAAAGAATGAAACTTGACAGGTTTTATTAATATTCATCTTCGTAATGAACATCGCTTTAAGGACTGGTACTTGCAACTGCGTTTTCTCAGACGTCCATAATTTGGTCATTTGCGAAAATACCACTTTTCCAGCTGGTTCATTTCTAATTCGTCTGGACTGGCTGGTTCTGCTTAAACTTAAATGAATTTATTTACATCGTGCTCACCTATGAATTCGATTTTTTCAAAGTTTCTGGACCCGTATCTCCAAAATTTACAATTTTCAAAATTCTCTCAATGTTTAAATCCTCCACCGGTGCATTAGAACCAGGCAGACATAAAATGTACTCGATCATAATTCCAAAATACTTATGCACTGCCTGCAGTGTTTTGTTTTGAGGACTATGTAGTTATTTTCAAGGCGCGCGTAAGTAGGTGGAGAGAGCAACGGAGCGTTGCCACGATGCCGAACATATATGACACATATTATATTTTTAACAAGAGTTAGTTCCTTTCCGGAAGTGTTATTTTGTTCTGTAGAGGAGTTACCAACGTACAATTTACTTCATTCATAATGTAGCCGTATAGAAAAAGTCACAATTAATTAATTTATTTATATTTCGGAAAAATGCAAGTATGTAGTGGCATTATGGTTCTACGAACACAATTCAAATGTTTTTCGGATGTGTTTATGTAAAGAGTGCTCAACTTTTCCTTCTAAATTTTGATTAATTTATGGACGGATTTTACTTTTTTAAGTAACACATCCTATTTATTTAATCAAAAACTGAAGTATCTACTAAGAGCCCATCCAGCTATAGCGGATTTATCATTATTGCGGCGTTATAAAATTATGATTCTATTTAAAAAAAAAAAACGTATCCTATTTTAATAATTTCCAATAATTTTAAACTTGAAATAAAAACAATGCACTTCTTGTTTTCATCAAAATTAAAATATAAGTATGAAATTGCAAAACATTTTTTCTATAGCAGAAATAATGTCGAAACAGAATTTTTGCATTTGACACGAGATTCGCTAACCATGTTAGCATCATAAGAGGGTGATTAAAACCAGTTTTATTCATGTCAATTACATACCTTTAGTCTTTTAACACGGTTAGCGAAACGCACATCCAGTGCAAAAATTCAATTTGGGTAATTGTTGTAGTGCATTTTGCCGCAGGGTCACCACAACTTAGACGACATTTTTACTAGGGCAATTTACAATAATGAGGAAAAGAAATTTATTTTAGGTTTTTAACAAAATACATTAAGAATTCTTGAACCTGAATATTAAAAAACTGACTAAAACAAAATACTAATTTTTGTTTTCATATTATCTAGAGTAATAGGTAACAAAAAGCTGTGCTGCTTTAAAAATTTCGAATAACTAGAGGTAAATAAATTTAAAAAAAGCTACAAACTATTCGCTCTCGAGTATACTCTGTAACTCTAACCCAAACTAACCCACTATCTATCTTCTTTTTTTGGTACACAATTTTTATAATTCAAAATACTTGTAGTTATTGTATTATAATTTTTCTATATTATTAGGTATGTTCGGAGACTATTCCCTCCTTAGTTCCTCATAATATCTAAAATTCAAGTAAATTAAAAAATAAATTGAAGGGATAAAAACACAACAGGTAACTTCCATTTCTGTTCTGATTAACATACCTATTTCTATCGGTAAATTCAAAAGCCATGGCTGAAAAACAAAAAGTTAATGATTTAAAAGTTACTATTACAAAGTAACGAGTCCTAATACTCAAGGACAAGAATTAAAACAACAGGTAAGATTTAATATTTTTCTCACTAATGTTAATTTTTATTAGTAAATTCAAAAAATTTGGTAAAAACAAAAAAGTTAATGTTTAGATGTAACGAGTATCTAATACAAAGTAGCTATTCCGAATACCTAAACTGCGAAATAAAAAGTTCAATTTGTTGCTGAAAGCAAAGAAAATGTTACTACGATAACATTTTCTATGCTATGCTTGAATGCATAGCCTAGCCCTTTTTCAATTAATCTCCACTCGAGATGCGTTATATTTATTCTAATTAATCTTAGGTTTCAACTAGCACATAGCTTATTCGCATTTATCATGCAATTCATAAATCTGTCATTCCCAACCTCTTTCAATAACAAAACTCTTGCCTTTAAGTTGGCATTTTCTATTAAAACTGAAAAAGGCACTCTAATTAAATTTAATTATAATCTCAACTTTAATTATGAATCAGACATAAGCTGGCTAGTTTTTTTTAAATTCAATTATGAGACGATCTTTTTTGTCGGTAAGATCTCCCCAGAGTGTAAAGAAATTATACTAAAATCGCATTTTTCTGAGTATAAAATGAATGTTATAATTTTCATGAGTGATTCATCATTTACAAATGATGTTTTTAGTATTAACTTGTCATTTAAATCTACATTTAATTGAATCTCGTAAGAAAATATTCTTCGATCAATTTGATTAAGTACACATTATTTGCTCGATCAACTTAAAAATCATTTTTTCTTCAAACGTCAGTAAATCCATCATTACTCGACTGTGTAGGTTGCCGTGAAGTTTCATTTTTCCTCCGCCGGAGCTTTACTTTTCACTTTTTCGCGCAGCCATCAAGGAAGCAACACTTGAAAATGCCAACTGGGAATGTTGGCGAAACTTCGTGAGACTACCAATTCTACTAACGAACGGATTGAAACCCGGAATAACACTTTTGTTCATTCTACCA
>JAEQML010060762.1:0-26739 GCA_016904865.1 Pissodes strobi | reverse complement strand
CCCCCCCCTTTAACTTTGTTAATTTTTAAGCTACAAAAAAAAATAAAAAACAAAATTGTGGGGCTTTTAATGTAGTTTTTGCACACGTAAAGGAAAAAACAAAAAATTGTGCAGTATACAGGGTAGATCAAAAAGAAAAATTTTTTTAAATCTAGCCCCCATTTATTATTCGATTTTTCGATTTTCCATAAAATTCTAAGGATTTTTAATATAACACACTATATGCCTATTCCTAATACTTTAGGAGTTATTGACAGTTGAATTCGCTATTTTGTTTTGTTCTTTTATTCTTTTATGGCAACAGCCACCTAAGAATATAACTTTTTTTAGCTTTTGAAGTCATTGAGGTGTAAATAGTGAGTTTCCTCAATTCGACCTCATTGCCTCAAGTAGTGCTTTTGTAACTTCTGTTTTAAAAATGATTAAAAGAATTATTATTATAATTAAAAATAGCGACTTCAACTGTCAATAACTCCTAAAGTATTAGGAATAGGCATATAGTGTGTTAAGTGAAAAATGCTTAGAATTTTGGGTAGAATCGAAAAATCGAATCAAAAATGGGGGTTAGGTTTTAAAAAATGGTTCTTTTTGATCTACCCTATATACTATACAATTTTTTGTTTTTTTCTTTAGGTGTGCAAAAACTACATAAAAACCCTACAATTTTGTTTTTTTATTTTTTTGTAGCTTAAAAATTAACAAAGTTAAAGGGGGGGGGACATTATGGGTGAACACCCTGTACATGTACAAATTATAGATTTGATATCGCTTTTTTCTTTTACTAAATTATCAGAGTTATATATTAGTCCATTAATGATAGGTGAAAGTTCGTTTAACGGTATGGAGCTAAACACTCTTCACATTAAAGGAAACCAATATTGCATTATTTGGAATTTTTCAGATTTAGACTTTATCAATGAAATCAAAGGAGTTTTTAAGTGCATACTTAGAATCGAATTTAATGAATTTTGGTAAAATATTCGTAACGAATTTAGTTAATTTGTAACCTGGAGCAATCACATATGATACTACTGGTCTGATAATTTTATAACCTCACATTAGAATTATTAGAAAAGGAGCCGTTTAAATTTATCAATTATTTCCCGAAAATTACAAATAAAGTTTCAAAAAACAAAATAAATTTGACTGTACAACAATTCAGTTTAATAAGAATAATCTTGGGAGAAGACTAATAAACAATAAAGACAAAATTGACAAACAATCTATATCTGGTGTTTACAAAATAAATTGTTTGAACTGTGAAGCTGTATACGTAGGACAAACTGGTCGAAACTTAAATATTAGGATTAAAAAACACAAAAAATCGATTTTAAATAATATTTAAAAGTCTGGCTTAGCAAAACATTGTATAGAAAACAACCATTTTATAGATACGGATAATGTCAAGCTTTTACACACGGAAACAAAAAGCAAAAGGCTGAACCTTTTGGTGTACCTACCTAGAAATATAATAGGTCCATCGGCCAAACTATCAACAGACCTGCTAAGCTACGGCAGGAAGGCTGTCAGGATAATGGTGGGTCTGCTGACGGGCCACTGCCGGCTGAAGAAGCACTTAAGCGTCATGGGTGTGGCAGAAAATAGCGAATGCAGGTTCTGCCAGGAGGAGGAGGAGACGGCATCTCACGTGCTATGCCACTGTGAAGGCTTATCGAGAGTGCGCTCCCAACTGCTTGGCGTACCTAAACCAGAAGCTAATAGCTACACGACGGAGCTACTATCAAGGTTGTGGGGTCTAATCAGAAAGACAAAACTGGATGAAGCTCTATAATATGGAGAGAGTCACAATAGATCCGTCGGGTCGCGGTGACAAGTAGGCTCAAAGGCCATCTCTCCCAATCTGTAATCTAATCTAATCTAATCTACCTAGAAATCCAAAAGTCACAAAAAACAGACGTTGTAAATACGAACGACCAACTGATCTGCTCCTTAAACACCTGCATAATTGACAGTGCAATAAAAACAAAATACCGTCAGGCGGTTTAGTAGGGTAAAACAATTTTAGATTTTAGTATACAACTACTCTTGATAAAGGCCTCATCAAGCCGAAACATATGTAGAGAAAAATATCTCAATAAATTATTTTGAAACATCTAAAAGCAGTACTAATCATCCCTAGTATTATTATTCAACGATGTTTTACAAGGATCCTACCACCGAAACTATTCATTATATACAGAAAATACCACGAGCTACCGGATTAGCATACAACTCACATTCTACATAGGCATATATTCTTTTTGGACTCGATTGTGTATTTCAAAACAAATTAGATTAGAATTTCACACATTTCATTATGTGTTAAAATAAAAATATATCATTTGTGTACAGTAAAAATGAGTTACTTATCTCTGTATTAATTTATGCATGATAAGAAGCGAAATTGTTCTAAACATTTGCTGCTATGAATACACGGAGATTGGTCAATCAATAATAAATACATACACATATATGTGATCTCTACTTCGTTGTGGTTCATTTATATGTGTTTTTAAAAGCGATTTTTAATGTAAAGCTTCCTGGTTTCCTAAAATTCATAAAATTTCTCGACGCTTTAATTCACTTTGCAAGTGAATATCGTTGTCGCCTGACCTTGCCCCCACTACATCCTTTTTCACTATAGCCTCATTTTGATCAAAATCTCGTTCTACATTACGCCATTCAAATCATAGTCGGAATCACCAAGTAAAGACGCACTCCCCTGAACTGACGTAAGATATTTTGCACTGAACTTTGCCGCCATATTCGGCTGTCATGATCGCTTCCTTACCACTTTGCATCAAAGCTTCTTATATTTTCCTAAATATCAGATGCCACCATTGATTTGTATAGGAGTGGATAAGCAATAGCCGCCTGTCGCACTATTCAAAAGTGGCAACCTATGGGCGAAAAAACAGGTTTCTGCGCATGACAAAATCGACGTAAAATGGAAAAACGTAAACAAAGAAGATACCGTTTTGTCATGCGTGCTAAAACACTTGCCGTCTCAGCAGGCGTCGGTCAGGATCGAACTTGGCTTTTGTCTTTGACGTGTTTTCGTTTTGACGGCGCGGGGTTTTGAGTTAATAATTCGAGTTTTTACTTTTTTTTACTTTCTTTGGACCTAGTGTATGTAGTTGCTTAATTAGTTTTAGTTTAGTGGTTCACTTTTGTGCTTTGTACGTAACCTATTTTGATTTTCGTTTACATTGAACAATACGCAGATAAACAATCGGCGATGCTACCAAAATAGAATCCTGAAAGTGTATGGTTGTGTTTTGTAGTAGTAGAGGCAAAATACCCGGGATTTCCTATTTCAAGTAAGTCTAATTATTATAAGTATTACCTATTTATACCTTATTGTTTGTTTCACTACGCTAACTGGGGCCTATTTTACAATCGGCAAGACTCCTCTACCGAATACTTGGTGAAATAATCACTTTCGAAGTCCGGGCCTGCCTATTTACCTTCACGGTGCAACAGCTAGCTCCTACTAATTTTCTAATGCGCAAGTCCAAATAGAAATATCTTTGTTTACATTTCGCGGTCGTAAATTTGCCATGTTTGGTCTATTTATTGCTTATCCATTCCTATACAAATCAATGGATGCCACTTGCACGCTTATTGACGTTCTACCCTTTCTATTTACATAATCATCTCCAAATTACAGTGGCTCCATTATTTTAATGTGGAGGCAAAAAATTGCACTCACTAATGTGGGTATTTGTAATTTTGATTTCCATTTAGCTTTAGCTGTGTTTATTTCTTCAACATCAATTTTTACAACTTTACAAGCGCCCCACCTCAAGTATCTTCGGCATCATTTAAAAAAATAATTACTTATAAATTCAACACTTTCACTTTTAAACCCTTATAATTTGTTACAAACATCGTATACTTTTACGTTGTTTATAAGTTTTTCGAGCGCGCCATTTTCTGTTTGAAATTTTTATTACAAGTATGGAACTAACCCGCCTTTCATAAAAGCGAGAACTTACTTTTAAGTAGGAGTTTCTACTCATTTTATTTACTGAATTTTAAGCATAGAGTAAATACTTTTATTATTCAACTAGCAACAAGTAATAACTTACCAATTGTAACGTAAAAGCTTTTACTTTCTTTTTCAACTGACTCATTTGGTTATAAGCATCCCTGATTTAAATGGTTTAACGGCTGCGATTTGTCAGACATATAGACTCTTTTATCAAATGAAAACTATCTTCTGTGGGAAAACTAACAACATTTCAAATTCTTAAGATTAAATTATATACCAAAATAATCATCTAGTTTAAGTTAACACTTCGCTTTCTTTTCAGCTTAAATATAATGAGATATACTGACAAGCGATCAGTTTAAAATATAATCTGATACCACGGCAAAATAAACTACTCTTCAAAACTTGAGATGTTTTGGGAACGCGGTCTGGTTCTAAACTTTTAAAACTTTTACGAACTTCAACGCGCCTTCCAGGGTTGGACAGGTAAATTCTAAAAACTTTAAAAATGCATCAAAGCTGATGCAGCTGCTCTAGGAAAAATGTACGTTTATTTTTGACATCATTTTTAGATTGCTTATTGCATTTTATAGACATCCTTTTGGGATTTTTAGAGAAAATGGACAACAAAAAGCGACTAATCTTTAGTAAAAGCTATGGCCGCTTGCCATAGCGACCATTAAGTGTTAAATCAGGCGTTATACCTACAAGGTCTTCCAAAAAATTTTGAAAATTAATTTTAAACAACACATTCAGTGATTTATGAGTTCATGGTAAGATAAGAAATATAAAACCGCCATTGTACCTTGTCGCTAACTTTTGAGGAGAGCCTTATATCGCTGAGTCTTACCTTTCCAACTAGAGCTGATTACAAGTAGTATACTTTCTGGAATTACTTGAATAACAATATAACAGTATATTCAAATAGCTATATTCTGCAACATCGAAATATCGATGAGCGTTCAGCAGCCGTACAATTTGTCTTTCCACAGAGAGTAAATATTATTCTATCTTAAAGTACTACATTCTTGAGGACTTTCCTGCTTGTATTTTCTTAGTATTTCTATTTTATAAGCAGTAGCCTAGCATACCTTCGGGTTCTTCGTGGGAGACTCGTTCAAGACTTTTATATGTCTAGAAAAATTTCGTGTTATTTATATAACATAAATAAAAGCTTCCTGTTGTGTAACATAGGACTAGTCAAATTCATATAGACAACATATTTGCCAGACTTCATCAACATGTTTTCGTAACAGACCCAGATCCATCACTTCATTCAAATTAAAAAGCAAAGTATTATAAGCTCCAATATAATTTACATACTTTATAATATAAAGAAATGAGAGTCATCCTTCTACACTTTATGAATTCGTAAAAATCACATTTTAAACTACATATTTAAAACAAATGTGAAATAATTTAAAAGATTTAAGGAAAAATTAAATAGCATTTTGTTATATCTAATTTTTAAAACTCTACTGCTAAATTCAGAGTCTACGCTACCTGCACACAGTTATCACACAAGTTCTAGATTCTCTAATTCAAACAAAATAACAACAGTAATTGAGGCCAATACTTTTATTTTAGGAAAAATAAAATGAAGTAAGCTCTTCTAGCCTTATAAACGAATTCCCTGGATTGGGAGAACCCAGCTACCCTGTAGTGAAATTTTGAAATGCCACCGATTACTGTTTAACTAGATACACCCTCTTGACAACTTGACAGTCTAAATTGAAATTTAAAAATGTGACATAAAAGGAATTGTAATTTAGAACGTTATTTCCCTGTATACGCTCTGCTCGAACCCTGCAACCTAGATGGCGATAACTGGATGTTACCACATAAACTATTCTATATTAATTTAACTTGGTTAGTATAGCTTTTCCGTAAGCCCAAGTTTCAAGTTCCTAACAGAAACCAAATCTTGAAATGCTATGTTACATTTTTGAGATTAATGCCAGAGAAAAGATAAGTAAAATATATAAACTTCCTCGGTTATGAAATGTACTGGAAATTATTCAAAAATCCAGTACCCGAGAGAGTAAACTAATGGAACTATGCCGGCGTAGCTACACTTCACAAAGGTTCTATATAAATCCTAGTGTTTAAAATATTCGATATCAAACACTATCATAAATATTCAGGCTGTTAAAAATACGGTCTAAGTTTCTAAATTTTGGGTAATTTTTAGGTCTTTTCGGCGATGCCAAAATTGTACCTAATCTCTAACAGGAAAATATAATTGTCGAATAAAAAGTTCACTTATCTGTATTTAGGGACGTCTCGAATATCAGACAGAAGTTTTCTTTAATCCTTCTTCGGTCCTCTAGAAAAGAATCTGTCACTGTCAATTAACCAGTTAAAAAATGGTCAAAAAACTGACATCCGATATTCTCGGCTGTCATCCAAAATGCTATAGAGTAGCTTAATTCGTAAGGTTCCAAAAAAGTTCTTAACAACCCTACGGGGAATCCGAAACTGGAACTCTAAAACGAAAATTAATCCATCAAATAACTTATCATGAAAATAATGGGAATGCCAGACTCGACCCCCAGAAGCTAATTTAAATGTTACATTCACAAACAACTTAGACAAACTTACCCATAACTGGGCTTCACCAAAACCTTCCGGGATAGCTTAAAGAAGACGTGGGATCCTTTGAATCGGTTTTCACCCTATTTCATCTCGAAATAGAAATACTTTTCGAGAGCTACCTTCTCATTCCAAGGAATCTTCATTGGCTACTGACGAAACAGTTGACTTCCTAAACAACACCAACCAATTCTCCTGTTTTTTTTCCCCATCCTTCTAGATTAATTTACAGAAAATTCTGTAAACACGTCAAAATTGTTCGACTGTCATTCATTCAAGAACTAGCGATGATCGAAAAAAATAATAGAGATAGTTTTCCAACCGATATACCTTCCTAGAACGAAAAAAAAAATTTCTACCCGTAACAATTTCAATAAGAATATATAGGGGAGGATGCACATTGATACGATTTTTTTCGAGAGACGAATATTTTTTAAGAGACAAAAATTAATGAACATATACATTCTTATAAGCTTTATGACTATATTTCTAAGCTTAAATTAAGTATTCTTCAGTTCAAGAACAAAAAATCGTAGATAATATTGTGATAAAAGTAAGATTTGATTCAATGTGCATCAAGTTGGGGTACATTGATTTAATGATATAAGCAGATTCTTTTAAATATGTTTCATTATTAAAAATAAACAGTAAGAAAACAAGATAATCAATCCAATAGGGAAGTCAATGTCAATTAATTAAAAATAATTCTTAAAATGACGGCTTTTGGATACGCTACGGAATTAACTACAGATTGTAACTAGAAAAGTGCATTTTAAATGTAAAAAGCAAAGACATTCGAATGGTACCCTTGGTGAATGACGGTAGAAATTGGAAGCTTTAAATAATGTCGAATA
This sequence comes from Pissodes strobi, assembly GCA_016904865.1. Lineage (NCBI taxonomy): Eukaryota > Metazoa > Arthropoda > Insecta > Coleoptera > Curculionidae > Pissodes > Pissodes strobi. The sequence goes on along the minus strand of JAEQML010060762.1, from coordinate 19,299 downwards.
TATTTACCGACGACGGCGCGGCGACACCGCGATGCCTTGATATTCATCAAAGTCATATTGAAGTATAATTTTATCTACAAGGTGTTTAACACTTTTTTTTATCAAATTTAATTCCCCTCAGTTTTCTGGCCTTACCTGAATAAACATGACCATCTCAAGATCTGATAAGTCAACTTCGAATAGGGAAAAGTTTGAATCTGACGAAGAATCTTTTGTTTCAATGTGGCTGAAACAACTGGCGGAATTGCTTTCTGTTTGAAACGATTTTCTCTTGGTTCTTGTCTTTGCCTGCTTATTAGGATCTGGGTACAAACCTAATAAATAGCTAGCTGTTTTAAGTTCTTTTTTGCGTGGTTTTTATTCCTTAATGATCTTTTAGAACTTTGAAAATGTTTCTGTTATCCTAGTAAAAGTGCATGCTACATTTGCCACACATGACGTCATAAACGTGAGAGATCGTGTTAGTTTGTTTATTTAAACTTAAATTTGATTATAACGTATCGGAATCGGTTCAAATGATAAATTGAACTAACTGAATTTACGGAAAGTTGATTGAACGACTAACGATAAGTAACTAAAAATAACCAAAAGCACCAATCGGCTAAAACGAATCGGAACAGGTTAAAAATATTGCAGTAAAGTTGTGGCTAATTATATATTCATCGATTTTCCTATCTAAAAGTGAAGAGTAATTTTTTAGGTCTTTATATCTGCACCTTTTTTATTTATTTTTGTTTTAATTATGATAATGTTTAATAGATATTATTGTTAAAAATGCATTTTTTTAATTATATATATTATAAACACTCGTGTTTGTATTTTACATTTTTAAACTCTGCTTTTAGAAACCATTTGAATTTCAATACAAATCATATTTTTGTGTTTTTATTCATCATTTTCAATGTCACCCCGGTTGCATCTTTGCGAAGAACTGTAAACTTTTTTGTTATGTGTTTGTATTTGACAATTCTTCTAATCAATTTTTCTGGAATATCAGTGTAGATCTTTCACTTTCCTCCTTCTTTTCCTTTCTTATTAAGGCTTGCTATCTTAATAATTTTTGGCAAGGGTCTTTCAAATTCAGGTATTATATGGATATAATTTGAAGTTGATGGAATCAGTTCGGATTGCACTGTACTTTTGGTATTAACACCCATTGGAGGTGTTAAGCGCTCCTGATAGGCAGTGGGTGATTCCGCTGTTTTTAACTCGCTAATATTAGGTTTGTTCTAGCAGCGATTTCAAACCAAAGCCAAGCCATCCGGAGTTTGCGCTTTGCAATATAAGCGACACTTAAATCTAATTTTAAAGTGAGATTTTGCTGTCGTTCATTTAAATAAGGATCGCAAGACGCAAAATCGTTATCTGAAAACCACAATTTATCAAAAGGTCAGATACCTGATTTGGCTAAAGCACTTGTTGTGTTTTTACCTGTAAATGATTCAAAATCTGCAATGTTAGCAAGTACTGGAAACTCATATGTTTATAAATTCTTTGCAGGATGAATTATATGCCAGTCGTTAAATGCTAAATGGGCCAAATACTGTCACACCAAAAGGTTGCAATTTACGCGAAGTATGTCGGAAACATAAAAATTGGTGGAATTGTATTCCAATAGCTGTTAGTTATAATACCCCCAACTGTTGCGAGTTCAACTATTTCGGCCGACACGATTTGGCCTACTTGCTGATTTTTTTATGTCAAAACTGTTGGCATGCTAAGAACTACTGTGGCAATATAAATGTTTTCGTCTAGGATCCTCATTTTCACCCAGGCTACATGGCCTGAAAATTTCAGCCCTCTAGCTATATTGGAACATATTTCATTAAAATGTTTCACTTTGATTACCGTTTCATTTCTTCACTTCAAAAATGATTTTGCAGCTCTCGTACTTTCTGGTTTTCGCAAACTTCTTTTTTTTCCACCTTGTGTTGCAAAGTGACAGCTTTTACATATTATTTACCAGCAACTATTTGTATTGAAAGTCTTCCATCGATCATATCTGATATTGTAGAGCACATGACATTTTCATCGACACTGGCCCTCTCTAATTCTTATACGATCGAACCATCTTGGATAGAAACAAAAATAAATTTTAGAATAAGTCTCTGGGTACATTGATACGTATCAAAGTACCCCAGAACACACTGTACGAATCTGCCCCACACCGCAGTATTCAGTGGTGTGCAGTGCCATTTAGGAGAGGGTAGGCAACATAATAGAAAATGATACAGAAGGAGTAAGCCCGCTGTAGGCGCCGCCGTAGGTAGATCTTTTTTTCAGATATCGAAATATTTATTAATAAATTTAGGGATGCCCCATGTACTGTAATTTTAAATATTATTAAATAATAAAGTTTTATTAACCAAACCCTGTAATGATGTAACCGGTAATCGCTTTCAAACCAATTACTAAAGCGCAAAAAACCAATGACAATATGATCCTTGGTAAAAAAGAATGTCTATCAAAATATTAATTAAAGAGAGCACATTTTGGCAATAGCACTTATCGTTGCGTCGCGTCGCTTCAGCCAGGACCATCTTCGCATGCTTTGTCTCTTTTCTTTTTATGTAACGTTTCATTTGGCTGTCTTTTTTCAAGCACTGCTTTTCGCTTCCATAGTAAATCCAGTATTGGCGTTATAAATGCATGCCTTCGGTTTGTCATGGAATGCTTTTTAACGGATTGCCGTCGGAGAATATTATTGCGTTTAATATAGGTAGCCTAATATGAGTGGTAGACTGTGATGTTTTTCTATAATATAATTAATATTTTAATTGGCGCTTAAGATAAGCTTTTTAAATTTGGATTATACTTATTAGTAAACTTATAATTTATATTATCGGGATTAAAATTAAATGGGAAAATATAAAAAATGTCAAAACATCAGGGTAGGCAATGCATTTGTGCTTTCATTGTGTGCACGCCACTGGCAGTATTTATTGAAAAACATTAGAATCAGAAAACACCATAAAGAAACACTAAAATTAACTATGATTTAATCAAATGTTAGCAATTTGTTACCTTTAATACTAATCTGTATAAGCAGAAACAAAAGCACGAAGAAAAATTACCATTGACAGCAGGTAAAAAATATATACTTCAAAGAACGCAAAATGTGTCTAAAATAACTGGCAATCAAGTAGCTACTGCAGATGTATTAAATTTATTTGACGATTTCGAGTATTGTAGCTTCATCTAGTAATGGATAGCCGAACCACTAGGATGTGTCCAAGCCCGTTTAATATTTTATGTATGCCCCTAGTATCAATGTGCCCTCACTACCCTTAGATGATGGCATATATTGAAGCCCTTTACTAAATTGTTTTGGCCTGAAAATTTATATGGAATAAAATTAGGGTGTTTATGACATGATAATATTAAAAGAGCTTCAGCCTAAAGAATATAATCTTTTGGATACAATCACCCTAGCTTTAAGGTTGAATGATTTATTAATTGAGGGAGAAAGCAATAAACAAGAACGCAATTTGTCATTATTTTATTAAATAAAAATACATGATCCTTCCGCCTAATTGATTAGGATTATAGCATAGAATAAAGAGAATCACCTAGTTTAGGTCTGCTTAATTTTCTTTTCCGATTGTGGCGATGGATACTGCTAATCTTTGTAGGTACTAAAGTGTCATATAAGCTTAGTACGAGGCACTTGTTGTAAAAGGTAATCTAAAGGATGCATTCTGTCATTATAAAATAATGTGAGGCTGAAAAGTGGAAAACCACGGATATTCCTTGATGTAAACTATTAGTCCGCTAATTTAACTTCCTTTTCCAGGTCTATTCCTTCAATCACTTTACATTTGAGAGTTGTGCCAAGCTCCCAAATAACAGAGAATTTATTACTGGAACCTCGCGGTTGTGGTGATTAAGTATTTTTCAAATAACTAACGGCAAATTAAAGTGACTACATAGAATCCTGCTTTGTAAAAAAAACATACAGCAGTTTTGCGTATCATCGTATAGTCACTAACACATAAGATGCCGTACTAGAACCTTTTACTGTTTATTACCGTTTATTACCGACCATTGCCTGTGTAAGGAGAAAATGGAGAAGATACGCATTCTGCGATATACTGTGGCGGGGTACTTTATCAGGATTCAATTAACTGGTATATTGGTAAAATATTCTTTAGAATTAATTGTTGTAGATATCAATGTGTAAATAAGATTCTCTTTTTTTTTATCAGAAGTTGCAAATATATTGGAATAACACCTTCCGTATGAAAGATATGGATTCTAATGTCCACTTTGGCTCAGATGATGGTTGGGCAAGCGGATCTGTAATGTCTTAGAACATTGTGATTTAAAACAAACGAGGAAAAAATACTGCTTAGAGAATGTTTGTACGCTTTAAGCCTAAATTAAATTCTTCACACATTTTAGATTACATCATTAGAATCAAAATCAAAAAGTACAGTTGTTGTAATTTCACTATAAAAATGGTGTGAGGGATGCAAACTGATAACCCAAAGAGGCCTGTTTCATTTTTATAACATCATAGCAGATAGTTCCTTCCAGTTTGCGAATGATGTTGCTGTTGTAACGGTCCAAATATGAATACGTACCTATTTACTAGTTAAAATTTACATTTTATTTCCTCTTTAACTACAAATTAATGCATTCGCCGTTCTTGACAGAATGGCCAATGCAAACTGCTTGTGGGATTTATTTAGATTTATAGAGAGTGTTTCAAAAAAAATGCGCCAACGCTCGTCTGCAGATTCGTCATCCAAAAATAGGAAAAAAGTTGATATATACGTAGGTCCGAAAATGCTTAGTTTTCAGGATTGAACATTAAGAAAAAAACGGCTTTTTTAAAATATCATAAATATACCTTGCCCGATTTTGTTTAAATTTGCCAGCGATATTTATAGCTATAAGGGGCTGATTTTTCTTTAAATAGATTAAAATTGTCAAGTCCAGTGTCGTCCCGGAAGGCACCTTAATGAATATTATTGACGAACATAATATACGTCTCTGACTTTATTGCAATTTTTATATTTTTTTATGATTAAGCCACTGAAAATATTTTTTTTTTGTCTTTTGAGTTGTTTTCATATCTTACCTCGTTTTCGAAAGAAAAAATAAAAACCATATTATTGCATGTCCCTGGACAACAAAAACATGCACCAACGCTCGGCGTGAGATTGACTATACAAAAATACTAGAAAAAGTTCTTATAAACATTGATTCACAAGCGCTTTGTTTTTGAGATACAGGGTGTTAAGAAAAATCCTAAAAATTTAAAACTGTTTTAGAGATATTTGATTGAAACTTTGGTAAATTTATGTGATGCATAGATGGTAATTTTTCACCCAACTAAATTAAATTTTTTCCAACAGAATCGTACATTTGGGTATACCTATTAATATAATTGTAAAAAAATGTGAGACCCGGGACTAAACACACACTACCTCTTATTGCTTTTTGATAAATCATGCCGTTTTGGGAAAATTGACAAATTGTATTTTTATGAACATTTATTTTTTGAATCCTTTAATAAACAATAAACTTATTTCTAAAAAAAAGCGTGCACACTATGTGCGCATATCAGAAGTGAAACTTCTTAAACTTAAACGCTCTAGCCTCGGATTTGGTTAAAAAGTAGTTTTTTTAAATATACCACTCAATTAACAAAAAGGGAAGGTCTAAAGGAAAAAAAACTATTCTTCACAAATCTGTCGCTTATGTCTTGGCAAGGTAATAGAGCAAACCCCATATTTCTATCTTGTAAACTAACAAAGATATCACAATAATTAAACGCCCTAGCCTTATACATATCTTAACTGATTTGGTTAAAAAGTAGTTTTTTAAATATATCACTCAATTAACAAAAAGTGAAGGCTTAAATGAAAAAAAACTATTCTTCATAAAAGTTTCGCTTATGTCTTGACAAGGGAATAGAGCAAATTCCATATTTAAATCTTCTCACTAACAAAGATATCACAATAAACGTCCGTGACCGATTTTCGTTCCCTGCCAGCTTGCCCGCTGTGTATAGCCCGCCGGGTGTCGCGACCTTCAAATTTTTCTTCCGGCGCACGTTAAGAAGTTTCACTTCAAAAATTAACACTAAACAAAGTGATGAAAATGACCACCATCAGCTTTATTACAGGCGTGTAGCCTACAACTTAGGGATTTTCGCACTCTGCTACAAACGTGGCGATTTTCTTTAACTCTTTGAAATCCTCGGTTATTCATTGCATTAGTTCTTCTCTTGTATGAGCAGGCGTTTTATACGCAATTTCTTTCCAATGCCCCAGAAATAAAAATCCAAAGGATTTATGTCGGGTGAACCGGTGGCCAACCAACAGGACCTCCACGTCCAATCCAACAAACACCGTATGTTTCATTAAGATAAACTCGAACATCAGCTGTAAAATGTGGCGATGCACCATCATGCTGGAACCAAATGCGGCCACTTACATGCAAGGGAAGCAATTCCGGCAAATCGTTAGCGATAAAATTTAAATAGGACTTATGGCCAACTGGCCAATTATACCATTATCAATGATATGTTGATGGACAACTGATATTGTGAATTGACTACTTTCAATAGCGTCGTAGGCGCATCTTTTTTAAAACACCCTGTATATTTCTTATTATTCCAAGTGAAGGACTACATAAGAGTGATACATCATATAGTAGACACTCTACATAGAATAGTAATACTTCTTCAATTAATCGCGACGAAAATTCAGTAATTTTTATTCTCGCTTCGTTGTAGGAATTTGGCCATTCTTTTGGCAATATTCTTTATTTCATTCTTCTCGAGAAAGAAAGAAGGAAGTCACACAGGTGCTTGCCAGAACTAAAAGTAAATAAATTTGTATGGCAACAACACAAGCTTTTTCAATATATTTGTACATGAACGATCCCGTAGATAATTGATTTCATAAAATGCATAACTTATATGGGTGTATAAGAACTTTAATTGCAACGCATTTTATACCAATTCCCTGGGATAACTGTATTTATTGGTCAAATTGATGAGAGATCTGTTCATGTTTTTCTGTGATTTATTTTGGCTTTTAGGGGATGTTTCTTTCTAAATTTCTCCAATTAGTTAACTTGGGTTCATTTCAAGAAGAAACGGGGTTGATTAGATTGTAAAAATGGATGAAACCAACCTTACAAATAAGCTTGCTACAAGCCAGGTTCGAACGATTAACCTTACCTTGTCTTAACTGCTACTTCCTAGTGGAGTTAATTATGACCATGCCATCAGAAAATAGTATATTCTTTCGGTTTTCGTGTATTTTCTTTATGTAACATTCATTTAAATTTAGTCTCACATTTCATAATCGTATCAGTTAACATGTCTTGATTTGAAGTTTTGTCTTGCTCCTGTCTGTCGTAAAGAGCATTTTGATGATACTACCGACATAACCGGCTCCGACTCACGTTCCGATTTGCGATGCTAGCAAACTGAGATTTATTAACATTCGTTTATTTTTGAGACCACATGTTGATGTTTGGTACCGGATATTATAAATACAGATGTCTACTGATGTCATGGTACAACCTGAAGGAGTGAAATGAAACTACAATCCATATAACATGAATGGTTTGAGATCTCAACATTGTTCGTAGGCATGGGCTGTTAGTGGAATGTAGACAAATTTATGTAGTGGTTCTGTCGGGTGTGCCGACCGCGAGTTGGGATTTGTGTAAAATGAAGATCGTGGCCCATAGTTATTGGCAAGTTTAAATGTTGGAAGAAACTGATATAAATAAAATCGAAAACGGTCGCTCCTCAAAGGTAAGCCATTTTCGTCTGGTGGTGTTAGCATCACGGTATAAAAGTAAAGTAATATACTTCAGTGGGATCCTCTACTCGACCCATCGTAATTCAGGCAGTACCTATGTTATTACCTTTAGTATATTCTTGGTTTGCTTTCTAGCTTAAGTTCTAGGTGAGGTGAGTTGCTTTTGTTTTTTTAGTGTTGAGATTTTGATTTTGTCTCAATGTGCACGGCGCCTTTTTCCGTTCATGTCTAGGTCCTGATTCTACCACCGAATAGTAAACATGCCTAGCATCTTCACCTTCCAATTGTCGAAACAATTGCAACCAGTTGAAAGCATATTATTTAATTTTATCACGTAATGACGAAATTTTAATTCATCGTCAATTACTAAACCAAAAAATTTAGATCTATCCACAATGTCTAATGAATTGTCGCCAAAAGCCAGGTTGTGTGCATCGCAATTAAAACATTGTTTGGAATCGCACCACCTTATTTTATTTTCAGAAGATCGGATGTGACATCAATATTAAGCCGCTTCAGATTCTTGTTGCACCAATGAACGGTTGTGTCATCGGCAAACAAGGTGAAATATTCCTAGATATTAATTTTAATGAGATCATTTATGTGCATCATGAACAATAAAAGACCAATGACCGACAACTGCGTTACACCCCTCTCAAATACCTGCCAGATGTCACACTATTCAGATGCACAGGCTGGATGCATCATAGAGATAACATGCAAACCATCCAAGTGCCACACCAGAACGCCATAAGCTGGCAATTTTCGAAACAGTATTCTGTAATTCATTAAATCGAATGCTTTGGATAACTCACAGTAAACTGCCTGTGTTGCTTCTCGCTTGTACACCCCTGGAGCAGTTCTGGTAAAACGTCTAGTATAGCATCAGATGTGTTCTTGCCTGATAGAAAATCGACCTTACCATAGCGAGGATGTTCAATAGTCGTTCTTTTACCAAAGTCTTAATCAATTCATCCAATGTCGACAAAAACCAAATGGGTATAGAGTTAGATGGAATTGATTATTGAATGATCGCCTCCCTTACGCGGAGGGATTATTTTTGTCGCTTTTAGACATAAAATAAATGTGCCTGGTTAAAAGGATAAATTAATTACGTTTCAAAGAACCTGAGCGGTAATTCCACTACAGGAAGTTCTTCTATCATAATTAGAAGTTTTTTTTGTCTTTATTTTTCTATTGTAACTACAATATTATGGGGCTTAGTTGGAATAGGTCAAGCTAATCAGAAATTGTAATATCGGATAGAAATGTTAGAGGATTGCAGCATGAAGAAAGGTTTTTAGTGAGGTTGTTTGTTGCCGAAGAGAAGTAATCATTCAGCAAATCAGAACAAATCTAAATTTCAAGAGATGTAGTAGCCCTAGAAGTTATTTCATTGGCAATTGAACAAACTAAACGCTGCCTATTAGTATGTCGCTGTAAACGTTTTGAATAGTAGAGCCTCCCCGCAGCATGCAAAAGAGCATTTTGCAATACCCAGGCAACAGTATCGACTGATTATCAGAGAAGAACATTTTAAGATGACTCAAGAATCTTAGGTTTGATGCAGAATGGCGAATACCAGAAGTTAACCACTTCTTGCAGTCTTTTTGCTTCATTTTTATTGGACGAACTGAAAAATATTTTATACCAAAAAAGACAAAGCAGAGTGAGAGGTGGTAAGCGAGACCCGCTACGGAAGCACCGACTTCCAATCAAAAGTTTAGCGGGTAGTACCAAAAAGTGAGCATTTCTTGTGCTATAAGTTCTATATAATTTTGTCTTATTTTTACTAGAGTTACACTTATACGGATACTAAGCTAGAACAATATTATGGTCAGAAATGTCTGAACCAAACACATCCACACACACGCACTATCCCGAACATTAGTATTAGAGATACGTGTAGAACTGTGCACATGTAATGTTGAAAGATGCAAACAAATTACATGAGACCAGAATGGCTCTAGACTTCTTATTTTCAAAATATATATTAAGATCACCTGCAAGAATTATATCATGAGTAGTGGAAAATTTAGAAAAAAGGAGTTCTAGCCTAGATAAGAAGCTATTTAAGTTATTCTGCGGATCGATAAATACATATAACATAACACTTAGCCTCACTGGACTAAATAATCGAGAATTAAAATTATTTTTCTATTATAAGTCTATTAAAATCTCTAAAAGCAGTAAAACTATCCGAAATACACTCACTGACTAGGGCAACAGTTCCACCATGAATATGATTTACTCTACAAAATCTGGAAACCACAGAATAATCAGGTACATTGGCTCTTCTGGCTTTAGCTAGTGTTCAGCATCCCTCGGGACGAGGAGGAGATGGAAGTGCTGCAAACTCAGACTTACGCAGAGAAAGCCAGCAAAGTCCCACTGGTAACTATTGAAGGCCGAGGCTGGACAAATCTGAGGAGAGACATAAAGGCAAATGCCATTGAGATAAACTACGCGAAAACGATTGGCCAGAATATAAGGGTTTTCCTCAAGACATCTGATGACCACAGGAAAATAACAATCATGTTTAGTGCCAATAGTAAGAGGTATTATACAAATGAAATAATTCAGGGTCCAAAGATGACCTATGCTGTAATTTATGGGCGGACAGTTTGACGTCAACAGATGAAATCAAGGAAGAGTTGAGGATTCAAGGCTTTGATGTAGAAGTCGTTAAGATGCTCTCCAATTGGACCAAGGAGGAGCTAGAATGTTCTCTATCAAAACCAACAGAGAGGCAATCTACAAAGTCGACCGTCTCTTAGATATGGTGGTAAAGATCGTGCCAAGATGACGACCGCTGGAGCCTATACAATGCTATAGGTGTCAGCGGTTCAGGCATAGCCAGAGAGCATGCACAATGATCGAAAGGTGTGTTAGATGTGCGGGCGACCATGCGTCCAGGACCTGCACGCTAGAAAGGGTAGCTGAAGACCAGCCGAACAACGCGAAGTGTGTGCACTGCGGAGAGACAGGGCACCCAGCAAGCTACAGGGGTTGCCCGAAATACAGGAGGATGGTCACCCAGGACCAAGGAAAACAAGGAGGCAACCAAGCCCCATACAGGAACAATCTAAACAGAAATGTTGCAGATAATGTAAATAACGAACAGGGTAAAACAGTGCAGCGAAAAAATCAGGACATTGTATATCTAGAGAAGATGAAAAAAATGGACTTCTTCATGAAGAGCCTTACTAAACTAATAGAACAGTTAAATGGATAGTGTAACAATTATGACAAATTAAGATCTGTAGTATATGTAAATAATTAGTTGAACTAGAAAAAATCATGTAAATAGTATCCAAGTATAGTGAAGTAAGACTGGGCAAGCCCAGAGGACAGCATCATTAGGTTAAAATATCTGGAAGGATTGATAAATAATGATTTACCATATCGAAGAATCAGTAACAGAAGGGCTCCAAGTAGAGAGGCACCAGCGTTAAGCGGCAAAGAGGAAACAACAACCAAATTATGGCGCGATTAAACAGGTTTTATTGACTTTTTAACGAATTTTGAACTTTGTTTTTGTGATGCATTTCCCCTAAAAAATGTTAGATATTTAAGTAATAGTATTCCTAAATTAGGTTGATTTAATGAAAGCCTTCAGATCCTACGTAGTCGACTTCATTTACTTATTGAACAAAATAAACTTAATAATACCCCTGATCTTCAACAGCAAATATATATATAACCAGACGTGTATATAGGGATGAAATACAAAGAGCCAAGGTCCAAGCTAACACTAACTATCTAAAGCAAAGTAACAATATGAGCAAAACAGCATGGCAAATAATCAAACAAAATTGTAACCCTTCAAGTAAAAAACCAACTCCCTCTAATATTCCTACTATGGATGAATTCAACATTTATTTTACAAACATAGCTCAAAATATTATAAATGCATGCAAATCTAATAACTACCCTCTTGATTATCTGTGTGTAATCTCAGTAGATCAGTCAGTTAGCCTACAGCTGTTTGATCCTGTCACTCCTTGTGAGATTATCAGCATAGCCAAGAATCGCAAGAATTCAATGTCCAGAGATATGTTTGGCTTAAGTAACTCACTAATAAAGTTCATTATGGAACCAATACTAATGACTCTGGTTTTTCTTGTAAATTCTTGCTTCCAGACGGGCTATTTCCCAGATGCTATAAAATGCTCCAGAGTAAGTCCGATACACAAGAAACGTCCTATAGATGATCCATCAAATTACCGCCCAATTTCTATAACTCCTGTGATATCTAAAATATTGGAATCTGCTATCAAGCGTCGCTTATTGCCATATTTCGAAAATAATGACCTATTCACCAGGGCACAATTCGGTTTTCGACCTAAATCTTCAACAACTATGGCTATGATTGATATTATAACCACATTAACTTCAGCACTAGAAGAGGGTAAGCTTGCTTTAGTCACATTAGGTGACTTAAGTAAAGCTTTTGATTGACACACGATGTTTTAATAAAGAAATTGGAGCGTTACCATATAATTGGGAAAGCACTATCATTAATAAAATCGTATCTCCCAAATAGGACACAGTTTATTGAGTTGGACAATGAAAGGTCAAGTACTAGTCAAACTCAATATGGGATCCCACAGGGATCTATACTTGGGCCTATACTCCTCAGTATATTTGCTAATGACCTACCTTTTAACTTACTTGACTGTAAAACTTGTCTCTTTGCTGATGATACATCTCTCATTATAACATTAAAGGACCTAAATTCATTATATATTGCTCGAACAAATGCACTAAATACTGCAGAACAATGGTTTTCCTCTAATAAACTCAAAGTTAATGAAGACAAAACCCAAAACTTTATAGTTTCACTCAGAAAAGAAACTGTGCCTACCGGTCCAGTTGAACTGTTGGGCTTTCATGTTGATTACAAATTGACTTGGGTATCACATATGGAACACCTCTCCAATAAACTCTCTCAAAACCTTTATCTACTCCGCCATTTGAGAAAAAGTGTTTCAAAGGAGATGCTGTGTATGGCTACTTTGCCTTTTTTCAAACTCACTTACAATATGGTGTATTAGTGTGGGGTCATTGTGGTAACCAGTTACCTGTTTTTCGACTTCAAAAGGCGGCAGTTCGAGTTATATCTAGTGTGAACAACCGAGCTCATTGTAAACCACTATTCAAGGAAAATAGAATTCTTACTTTAACCTCTCTTTTTATTTTTGAGTGTCTCATGTATGTTAAAAAGAACATCTCTAAATATAATTTTCATGTACATTCACATACTCATATGACTCGTTTTAGAAACAACATTGATGCAGACTATCTAAGGTTGAACAGGTCAGCAAATGGTTGGAATTTTTATGGTCCAAAATTTTATAATAAATTACCTGAGAATGTTAGAAATCTAGACATAAATAAATTTAAGCTCCAAATAAAAGCTTTCCTAATTGATAAGGCATACTATGAGATATCAGAATTTACAAATGACCAAATAATTTTCTAAATATATTGTATAGTGTTCACTTTTTATGTTTTCGTTTATACTACCCTAGACTGAATCTTGTGTGTAATCTAATTCATAGTGATTTTTTTTTTAATTGTGGATATGATTCTATATTGTATTTAATATTATTAGTATTAGGTATTATATGACGTGTGTAAGAACTTTTGTATGTTTTGAAAAAATTTTGAATTTGAATTGAATTGAATGAATTGACCCGTAATCGCAAACCGCAGGGCTGTGAGGGCAGACTCTGCTCTGGGGGAGGTTTAGTGGGTATGCCTGAGGGAGAGCCCCACACTCTCCCCGCGAGCCATACGGGGGGGGGGGGGGGTGCATAAGGGGGCATTCCTCCACCTTACCAAATAAAATCTACAAAATCTGGAAACCACAAAATAATCAGGTTCATTGGCTCTTCTGGCTTTAGCTAGTGTTCAGTGAATAAAACTATATTTGAAAACCCCAAAACATCCCAATTACCTAAACATGATTGAATATTTGCACGCAAAATTGAAGTGCTCGTGTCATATATGACATATAACTTTGGATGACCTGATGAAATACCTATGGATGAATCCCACTTGTAGATGCCATCGTTTTAATTGTATATTTTATAATACTAAAGAATGCTGACAATTTCTACAAAATGGTACTACAATTTCACCTACGAAAACTCAGTAGTAAATTTAGCCGGGTAAGGCAGAGGTAGATATGGAACAAAATATGGGCGGGATATAGTTCATGATGTGGTTTACACAGGTATAGAAAGGTCGGGTTTTACGATCACGGGTGATATTAAGTACATTTAATTTTAGAACGAAATTTCAATTAGGACGCATAAAGATAACAATATTTTATTATTATCTTCGTCTTTTTTCAGGGCTAAAATCAAATAGCCTATATCGCAAAAACTACGAAAAAAAAACAGGTACTTTTATAATCAACACATCATAATATGCACAATCAGTTCTTGTTTTTTCGGTACCACGGAAAAAAATTATTTTGTTTGGCTATATTATGTCTTATTTTATACATTGTAGGATAGTTTTCATTTTAATATATTGTATTGACATGTTTAGGTTTCCGTTTCAATAAAAATTTATATATTTTCTTACACGCATTCTAAATTTGGACAAGGGTTGAGCAGCCGTAAGAAGAAAAGTTTTATGTACATTTGCACAATAATGTCCTTCCACATGAGTAAATATTTTTATTTCTCAGAGCACTTCAAAGTTGAGGATTTTTCTTTCCCTATTTCCTCAGTACATTTCTATTTTATAGGCAATATTCTAGCGTCGCTTCGGGCCCTTCATGGGAAACTCGTTCAAGATTTTTATGTATGTGTCTTAATGTCAGCGACGTTTCGTGTTATTTATATAGGATTAAGTAAAAGCGCAATTTTTCATTTCACTCACGTAAACCGTTATGCTTGCACTATTCTGTGAGATTCGGATATAAATCATTTCCAGACCACCTGGCAAATGTATGTTAAGGAAATAATAGAAAAATCCATAATAGTAACTTATTTGTCAGACTTGCGTTTTCAGTTTGTTTGGTTGCGGGCCCTATTTGATCACTGCATTAGTATAATTATATAAAAGTTACAAATTTCCAGCCAAATAATTTCTGTTTTGTAGTTCTAGTATAGTTGAAACTTAAATTTTGCATTACGTCTAAAAGCCAAGACAATAAGAAAACTGCTTGGTAAAAAGTATCTGAGATTATGCCGTTTTGTCAGAATCGTCATTTTAGTTAATATCAATGGGCTTTATATTATTTTGTATATAAATATAAGAATATTCTAGTTTTAAAATATGTTTTACTGAATTTTTCCAGTTGTATATATATTGTATATCATATCACATGATTTAATCGACGATAGTACCACTAGTGGTTAAATTTTAATAAAATGACTGAAGCCAACCAAAACCGGTGTAGTGTCATTATCCGACTTATTTAGCGATCATGCAGATCTAACACCTCCAATGATCTCTATAACTGAGATATTGTTATCCCCATTGCAAGATTCATTTCCAAAAATGCCTTAATTTTGTTTGGGTTAGTTTTTGTATTTTTTATTACTATTCGTAGTAAATTCTCGTGACAAGTACAGATTAGTCTAAAATACTATATTATTATGATTCATAATGTCATGAGTGAACTAAGAATATCGAGTGATCTAAGATTGGAAAGAATTTTGATAACCTGGGGCAGTCTTATATCTATAGCGCATGGAATTGGTACATAAATATTGATAATTTTGTTCGACGCAACCTGTATTTCAGTTTTTAGTTTGGCACTATCTGAGCTAAAGGCATTAGATGTTTAGCGTCCCACTTAGAATCTGAATCGTCCGAGGCAGAAACCACGTATTTACATTCTGCGTCATCAGGCATCAAATCAAGGTCAGCAGTAAGAGCATCTTGCTGTTATTATCTGAGCCTGATCCTGAAGGCATTTTATATTGACCTCATCTAAGATGTCAAATAAAGGATTTTGATACACTGAAGGAAAATAATCGTACTGATAACGGCGCTTTGTATTCATTGTCGCAAAAGTACGTTGTTACAATTACTAAGCACAGCAATAGTAAAGGCAAAATATGCTTAATCAAACTAAAACCAATTTCAAATTACTAGTTTCCTTTGATAGCATCTAGATCACTTTACACAACTGTAATCAATAAATATTGAAAAAAACACTACATTTAGCAAGCATTAGATACAAGAAAACCATCACCAGTTTACACTAAAATCAACGGAAATCGATGATAGTGTCGCAGAAAAGCAAGAATTTCCTTGCCAGCATCTATGCATGCTTTTTATATGCGGTACAATAAATATACCGACGTTGCTTTACCCTATAATTATTATTATATATTGGTGGTTTTCATTTTAAATCGCTGCACTTCAGGTGATGATGAAAAGGTAGTTCAGTGACTCGAAAGAGTCAGGTGTAGGTACTTAATATTTCTGAAAATTTCTCTTTTGTAATTATTCTAAAAAGAATAATTTTCTGACCTAATCTGTTTGGCGCTCTATCTAGCAGACGACTGTGATATCTTGCGTTATCGATTATGATTGGTACGGGTGTATATTCTTTCTATTATACCTAGGCCATACATTTATGTTTGGCAATAACAAAAATAATTTATTGTAGATGGGTATATCGCTTGGATTTTCATCTCTATTATTTTTCAATAAGGCCGAACCTGAATAGTTCCATGACAGCAACTGGAAAGCTGACATTACAAGTATTTAGGTCAATGACAGTCGCACACTTTTGAGTGTTAACACCGAATTTTCTGTTTATAATCAAGAAGGATGGGGGTAAAAATTAAATAGGTGAGTATTTTCTGAGGCAGTTGATTTCGGGAGTGGACAAAAATGTCATGAAACGCGAAAGAGTCCCAGGGACTCAATTTTCATTTTGGAATAAAGTAGGTTTTAGATGCCGATGGGAGACGATTGTGGTTGGTTGGAAATTAGGTTTGGACTGGACCAACAGCCGTCCGTATTAGCGGCCCAGGAAGATTTTGTAAGATTATGCCCCAGCCATGGGGAAGTTGTTTTGTGAATATATAATTCCAATTAACTTGTGGAGCCGAGTTTCAGCAGTCGTTTAATCTCCATAATTCATATTAAGTTGTTTTGATAGACTAATTTTCGTTTTAGCGTTCTAGTATTAGATTCCCCGTGGTATAGTAATATAGACCCTCCCTCGATTCTATACAACCTGGGTTCCTTTGTATAGTTTTGGTGACAGTATAATTTTCCGGATGTCAGGATAAGTACTATATGTCAGAATGACGGCAGTGCCAATACCGAGGACAGAATTCTAAGTACGATTAACCTATATCTCTTAATTTTCGGCAGGTAATTAAATCTCCAAGTCTGTAGCCTTTGTTTTTTTATCTATTGTGCGGTATTTAAAATCCATATTTTAAATACCGTTGATGTTTGCTTCATCTTCTTCTAGCTTTATTTTTGGTCTATCTAATGTAGAAACAAATTGTTTTCTATAGAGGGCATATATTTTGTTGACATTCGTTCAAAAGACGATGTTCAAAATCACTGCGTTTTTTTTTCCTTTTCGTCATTCCTTTATGGTTTCCAGTATCTTTTATAGACGATATTGGCATTTTTGTAATTAAACAGGTTTCCGTCAAGGCATCTTGCCTGAAGAAGTCTTTACTTAATAAAAATGTATACACATTGTTAACAATAATTTGCTTTGCAGCTGATGACAAGTGATTTCCATTTCTTCTACTAGATACAAAACGACGATTTTCCCACGGATGCCATATAAGAAAAATCTAGTTGAACATTAATAATTCTATGCATTTCACACTCAATAGTTCAACAAATTTTTCAATCGCACATTACACAGGTTTTCTTATTTAATACGTCCTAATTGCACCGGTTGTCAGTTAATATGGTTGCCGAATCTGCGTAACAATGAAATAAACGCCATACACTTATGGAGTAGAGGTGGACCTACCTGCTCGAGATAAAACGAACATGATGAAAACTATCGCTAACTGAAATTGCACTTAGGTCACCGTGTGAACCCTGGAGGTATACAACAATGAGCTTTTATTACAATAGCTTACAGACAATCAAAAGACAAGTTGATGAAGATTTGATATATATTTACATCCGGTGATAATTTAGCCAAGGTTGGCCACTCTATAAGAGAATGGAAGCAAAAAATATGTCATAGCTTTGGGCCATTTTGTAGTGGCAGGATGAGGAATCTTCGCCAATTAGCCATAGGAAAAAAATATATTCACTAGTTTTTGAATGATTTAAATGTAGGCAAAATATTATCAGTAGTCAACATTTTCTTTTCCACGCCTTAGATAAACAACTAATTGCCCAAACTATTAACATGCTATTTGCAACATAGTTTCATCAGCAAACAAAGCACTTACCTGCTGCGCAAATATCCAGTAATTGAATGAAAGTGGAGCTAGAAAATAGCCATTTACGGGGCCTCTCAACATCTGTTGTTTCCGAGCGGGGCCGAGATTTAAAGTTAGCAAGGTCTGAATTTAGCAAGATTCTCTCTGATATTAATGAAAGCATCCAAACTAACACATGTGTTACCAATAACTTTAAGCTATAAAGTTGTTGCTTGAAATCTAGTTAATTTTGATATTGTTAAATTGTGTACCAAAGTGCTGTTTACATCGTCTGTGTTGAAAAAAACGCAAGAAAATTGAAGTAAATAAATTATCAAATATTTTAAATTCGCATTTTCTAAACGATGCAGCCACTGACATGCAAGAGCATTTTACCCGCATAAGAAATATATAAACACTAAATTTTAGATAATAAATTATTAATAGGCTATCGGTTACGATTTAATTACACCTGTAAAATAATCCCTTGGATTATTTTCGTATCTTGTTTTGAGTATGTCTCACTAAGTTGGAACAATATGGAAAACTTCTTTATTATTGGTTTTATAAAAAAACGTTGTTCTTCATAAAAAGTTCTGCGTAGTCTAAAACCCCAAATGCAACCATCAGATATCAATTTTTTGCGGTTGTATACGAGGTTTGTCATAAATATGAATTTTGCTCAAGAATAAAGTACCTTTATTTTTGACACAATCGAAAATTAATATAAAGAAAAGTTGTTTAGAATTAAAAGTAATTTTCAAATATGCCTTATTAGAGCCATTTAGCGTGAAAATTCATGTTTTGCGATTATTTACGTTTTACATTATAAATTATTTTTATTTATCCCTCTTATCTCATAAAAAATAGCCATTTACGGGGCCTCTCAATGATTGTAATTGCATAAATTTGAAAATAACTTTTAATTCTAAAAAACTGTTCATTGTGATAATTTTCGATACTGTCAAAAATAAAGCTACTTTGCTCTTGAGCAAAATTCATATTTTTTGACAAACCTTGTATACAACTGCAAAAAAATTGATATCTGATGGTTGCATTTTGGGGCTTGGACCATGCAGAACTTTTTATGAAGAATAACGTTTTTTCATAAAACCAATAATAAAAAA
>MU192887.1:12227-26739 GCA_016904865.1 Pissodes strobi | reverse complement strand
AGGTATTTCGAGCTTTAGGACCATTCAATGAGTATTTGTTGGCCAAAGCAATTTTGACGATTTATGTTAGTTATTCAATTGTTGGCTTAATAAAATTATCGTTAATACATTGGGATAAATATTTTTATTTTATTAGCTCTATTAGAAAGATATTATTTATTTAACACAACATACACTTTAAGCTTAAACTGGAGGTTCTCTATCTCGTTTAGACCACTGAGTCAGAGCCTATTAGTCTGCACCATGAAGGGGGCCCGCACCACAAGGAAGTCCTGCATGACTGCGCTCCTGAAAAATTTAAATTTAAATGAAAATAGTGAATAAATATTATAAAAGATTTGTAATCGTATTCATTATTCATTCATCATTTGCATTTGGTTTAACTTAATGTGGTATTTGGGTGTTTAACCAGCCTGACGAGAATATCTCCTACTGTTTGCTAGCCGGAAGTTTCCTGACAATTCTAGAAGGAGTTGCTGTCGCATATAAGGAAGGCGGACTCGTCATCTTCTGCATAGTGCCCCTAGTGATTCAAGCATTCAAGATGGTTTAGTTGAATTAAGTTGGAACTGTTCAAATAAATTAGTGTGTATAGTTTTAGTTTTAATGCTAAGGTTGGTAGTTTGTTTAACCGGCATCGTGATAGAAATAAATAGCCTGCTCCTGAGTCCTGGACCAGAAGTATTTTATTCACACGGAACCCGGTAAGAATGTAACAATGTAACAATTAATTATATATGCCTAGGCCTACTGTTTTATATTGATACGTTTTCAATACAACAAAGTAAAGCTGTAGTAAATCGTTTTTTTTTTATTTTTCGTTTAATTTAATCTAATATTATAGACCATCACAAAATACAAACCAATCGACACAAGAAGGAAAGAAGAATTTCAAAGCGGAAGTGCCAAATGAAAGATTGCAAAAGGGAGGAAAAAAAAGGAATTAGGAAGTTACAGCTAAGTTACGTCGTATGACTGATTATATGAAATTATACGTAGTCCCAAACAAATTTATTAGTGAACATTCAGAGTCGCAATACTTCATTCCGGAATTTCATCTTATCGATGAAAATTTTCCTTTCCTTCTTTGGACGAGAGGCGAACTCAAGGAAGACTCTTAAATGCAGCAACAGATAGAAGAGAAAAGCGGGTCTCCAATTGCAGTATACAGTAATACCTGATCTCTTAAGTACACAGATCAACTTTGTATATTTGAGATTATCGTTGCTCAAGACCGGTATTCTCCCATGGTATGGCGTATGTTACAATTACACACCCAAGACAAGACGATATGTCCCTCTCAAGAAATTGATTTGCTAAAAAAAGCATTTATAGAGAATGGGCAACTTTGAAACACAACTGGCATTGTAATTTTTTTGCTGAAATTTTCCTCACAGAGCGGTAAATTCCGTTGCAATTCAAGAAGGGGCAAGCTCACGAGGGTCGGTCTTAAGGGTCCAAAACATAGCAACAATTCTTCCCCGATGGTGGTTTAAGCCAAACCTACCAAACTAACTCAAACTAGCCTAAAACAGTTATGGAAATTACTGCCTTCCAGTGATATTACATTGAAATAAAATCGACGTAGAACACCATCTATGGACTGGTCAATCTTTTCTGTATGTATTGACATAAATAGAGCTATATAGTATAACAGTCTGATTTCGCCACTATAAAAGATTATAAAATTTATTTTATATGCTGCATTTAGCAACAAAAGATTCTATATTTTGTAGTAAGAATTATTGAGTATCAACCTCTTCGGTTAATTAATTATAAATTCATTTTTATTACGCATGCATCATAATCAACGATTATCGCACGCTGCAGCGTGCTTAACATAATGTTTATGATGCACCTACTTTTTTAGAGGTTTCTATAGAGACATTTGATCATGTCAAATGTGACAGATTAATATATTCGTCAATATATCCCTTAAGTTTAATATTTAAAACATTTTTGAGATTATGATGCATTCATAATAAAAAATAGCGAATGATATACGTGTATAAGAGGCCTTTAAAGCCCTTGCGACTTACAAAACACTCCGCTGCGCGTCGTGTTTTGAAATATGTCGCGCGTGCTTTAAAGGCCCTCTTATACACTTATATCATAATATACTATTATTTGATTCATTGTTAATAAGTTTAGTGGAATTCCCGTTGCAGCATTTATTAATATAAATTAATTTTATTATGTATACAATTAATACATAATACGTATCAGCTTTTACAACACTGTTGTGGCCGTAAGTGGCTGTTCTGATCATCCTTTTTCTTATGTTATCCTCCAGCACTTTGTGACTGTCTTTATTTTAGTGGATAATCTATTGGCTCGCTTAGGTTTATCAAACAACTAAAAGAAAATATTGTATTATTAGTTTAACTTCGCTATACATACTACAATAATTATGCTTTGGTACTTGCAGTACTGTATGTAACCGGTAAACCGGTAAAACGGTAAATCTTTGATCCTCGTTAGATCGGTCAAATTCACATACTACTGTCGGCTTAAATATCTCACTTCTAATCTCAGGCGGATATGGCTTTTACTTGTTGGGATCACTGATTTGCTTTGAGATACTGCTGCTGCTTTATTATTTACCTGTTAATTCTAGAATAATTGTTAGTTATTACATTTTTCTTCCTCTCTAATAGTAAAAACTAGTACCTGTTGCTTATTTTGTTCTAAGACCTGTTGATCTCTGCATAGATCGCTCATTGTTTTCATAGTGCTCTAGGGATTTAGGGCGTATCCCTTTAGACTAACGGCTCATGACAGTTTTTTCGGCATGATCGTTTACCGTCGGCCATTCGAATTTTTGTCTTTCATTAATCGAGTATTAATGCGTGATGTCAAAATTGGAGCTCCCTTTCATGCAGAAACATTCGGAATGTTGATGCGAAAGTGTATTAAAAAGTTGCGATTTGGCATGATTGTTTACCATCGGCCGACTGCTTTAGACGATAGTTAAGACAGAAAAGTCCAGTAGACAATTATCTGCTGACGTTTCGCATGGTTATAAATTGGCCAAAAAATCATTTGTTATTGCAAAAAAAACGACTATTATGGTATGATCGTTTACTGTCGGGCGTTCATGGCGATCGTCTATTTATGTTATGTGGTAGCGAAAAATATCAATTGCCGACGGTTTTCACAGTTTTCAATTTTTAGTGGTAAATTCAAAGTGCAATTTTTTTTATGAATATGGCATGATTGTTTATCGTGTAAAATATTGACAGTTATTTCAATTTAGAGGAAATGTTGTTGTTTATAACAATGGCCGACGATTCAGGCGGTTATAAACTATTATGAACAAATTAAAATGTTGTAAAAAAATATGAACAATTCGAGACTGAATGTTTACCGTCGGCCAACAGCATGATTCGATTGATAATGTTGCAAAATGACGATGTGAACGTGGACCGACGAATCAGACGGTTAAAACACCTTATACAAAAATTAAAAATTTCTAAAATAATATTAACAATTTGGGGTGATCGTTTACTGTCGGCAATTAGTTTCAGTAAACTGATAATATTGCAATACGGCGATATGTACTTGGGCCGATGAATCGGGCGATAGCAATATCTAATAGGGAGTTTTCAAAGATTCAGAAATTTTTGCACTAGGTACCCCTACCACCAATGGAATGTAAGAAACTGCATCAGGCCGAGCGACACGCGTCCTCCCTCACCTCATTGTGACTGGCTGCAAGCTGCAAGGCTGCAACATATTATATTGATCGGAACCGACTTTGTCTTTAACATTTTTTTTCTACAGCCGCCCGCAAGGTAACTAATGGTGATACAGCTAAAATGCTAAAGTTGTTCTAAAACAAAGACTGGGACATCATACAGGCCAGAGCATGTTGTTTCGTTTTTAATTTTTTTTGAAAGCAGAGTACAACTCGTGTGTACTAAAAGATGCGACAAAAATGGATTGTAAATAAGGTTCGCAGGAAGTGCAATCCGACATGCTGAAATTATCATTGCAGGTTGAATTTATTAAGTATGCGGCGCTGGTGACAAAAAAAACTACAAAATTCATTTCTAATTTCTATTGTGTTAGTTAGGTAAGTATCATTAGATAAAATTGTGGTAGGGTTTGTTATATTTTTTTTATTTTTCCAAAACCTAGTGCTTACTACATGCCAGATAATTTTTGAGTTGTTTGCAGTATCTATTAGTTTTTTGTTTCCAGAAATTGTGCTTTTCTACAGTTAGTTGCTCATGAAATATTTTTTTTGTCTGAGAGTAAAGTTGTTTAGATTCCTGAGTACCGAGAGTATTAGAAAGCCAAAATAAGTCCTTTAAATGCTCACTTTGCTTTATTAGATCCGAATTTAGTCATGCTTTATTTTTTTTTTCAGTGTTTTTTATGTTTAATTTTTTAATACGTGTTTAGAACCTCTAAACAATAAAGAAAATTGTGCCAGAAAAAACCATGATTCGTTTACGTCTTGAGGGTATATAATCGTAAATGGTTGAGGTTGGCCATGGATAACTGATAGTTAAGCTGAAAAATATTAGGAGCGTCATAAAATCTTTTAAAGTAATGTTTATTGGAGACTATAATTTCATTGTTAAGGCTGTTACTTTCCGAGATAATGATTTGTGCTTTATGGTCCGCTATGTTTGCCTCAAGATTATTGGCCTGAAAGTTGAGGAGGTTTGTGATAACATAATCTAAGGCGGAGCGAGTATGATTCGGGGAATCCCTAGTGGGTTCAAGTGGTAGAATAGACCGTATATTAAAACTTTCCAGCAAGTCGGGGAGAATGTTTTTTTCATGTGCTTCCTTTAGATAGTTTACATTTAGGTCACCGCATAATAAAATAAATTGATGTTGAGATGTAATATAACAAAGTGTTTCATTAAATGCAGTTATGACTCTGCTGAAACTTTTTTAGGTTATTATTATTGCACAAATGAGCTATACTTGTATTATTAAATTTAAATGAGATACCTACGCATTCTAAAATTAATTCTGTTGGGAATTTTAGTAAGTCCATGGTTTTGAAGTGTTCATTCTTGATGTAAATGGTAACACCACCATGAGAGTATTTTTTTCCGAGAAGTTGGCTGCTAATTGGTACCCTAGTATGGTAGTAACTTTTGCTTGCTCCACCATCCAATGTTCCGACACACATAAAAATTGTGGATTTTCTTGTTGTAACAGAAGTTCCAATTGAGATATCTTGTTTGTGATGTCTTGTGTGTTAACGTGGATGGTTTTCCAAATGTGTGTTTGAGAGTTATCTCTTCTATCTCGGTTGATGATTAAAGCCTCGGCTGTTGCGGTTGAAGCTTCGGTTTTAGCTGTTTCCCTGATTGTTGTAACTGCTTGGAAACTAGGAACGAAATGGCCGTATCTGCTGAAATTTTTTAAAAACTATATGTTCAGGCCAATTTTGGGGCTGGCCTTCACTCTAAAAGCTTTGTATTCGCCCGACTTAACGGGTATATTTTCAATATAGAACTTTTCACTTTCGCCAAAATTATTTTTTAGATATTCCATTACTGTCGCATCTGACGCGTCGTTCGAGATCTTGGAGAAAATAATAGAGGTTTGAGGAGTTAGCTCAGCCGCTGTGAGAGTTTCGTCAGTTTTCTTTTGGCCAGTACTTTTTGAACTGTATGGGGTATTGGCTAGTTTTTCAGATTGGTTTTGTTTTCCAGTCCTAGAGTTGCAACTAGAACTTTATTGGGTACCGGCGGGATTTACCCTGAGGCTGGTGCTAATTTTTCCTAGTTCGTTCCTAAGGCGCAGTATTTCCGCTTGTTGCTCTTTAATTTTTCAGATGCAAATTGCAGATCTTGTAGCTGTTTTTGATCGTTGCCTGACGTGAGTGGAGTCGTGACACTGGCACTGGTCTGAAGTTCCTCGTTGCATTTCTTAGTGTCACAAACAGTCGTGGATAAAACATCTAATTTGGACGCAAGAGCTTGCTCAGTTTCGAAAGAGGTCAGGAATCTGTTTGTGCTATCTAGTGTTTTTGAAAGCTTTTCGGTTTTAAGGATAAGGCCTTTAACCTCTTCAGAGCCTTTATTTAGTAGCTGATTTAAAATAGATAATGTGTTCTTGTCTCTAATATCCGTAGTTTTGAGCTGAAGACACTCTTTACAGTTGTAGGCCACGCAAGGGGATCGCTTCTTAGCCGTAACCCCCTTGTTCTCAAAGGCTGTAAGAATTCGTCGACCCACGTAGATATCGTCGTTTTGCAATATTATCAGTTTACTGAAACTGATGGCCGACAGTAAACAATCAGGTAAAATTGTTTGTATTTTTTTACATCTTTTTAATTTGTTTAAAAGGTGTTTTAACCATCCGATTCGTCGGCCCATGTGCACATCGTCATTTTGCAACATTATCAATTGAATGAAACTGATGGCCGACGGTAAACAAACAGTCCAAATTGTATGCGTTTCTTTGAACTGTAAATTGCGTCGGCCGAATGTTTACAACCGTCAAAAACGTCGGCCAATGATATAATCATTCATATTTCATCGAAATTTAATAACATTGTCAAACGCCCAACGGTAAACAATCATGCCATATTCATAAAAAAAATTGCAATTTGAATTTATCACAGAAATTTTTTCTAACTGTGAAAACCGTCGGCCTTTGATATTTTTCGCTACCACACAACATAAATAGACGATCGCCATGAACGCCCGACAGTAAACGATCATACCATAATAGTCATTTTTTTTTGCAATAACAAATGAATTTTTGACCAATTTATAACCATGCGAAACGTCGGCAGATAATTTTCCACTGGACTTTTCTGTCTTAACTATCGTCTAAAGCAGTCGGCCGACGGTAAACAATCATGCTAAATCGCAACTATTTAATACACTTTCGCATCAACATTCCGAATGTTTCTGCACGAAAGGGAGCTCCAATTATGACATCACGCATTAATACTCGATCAATGAAAGACAAAAATTCGAATGGCCGACGGTAAACGATCATGCCGAAAAAACTGTCATGAGCCGTTAGTCTACTTGTTACGGGTGAAAATTCTCTTATTTATAAAGGTTATTTTGGGGAGGAATATCGACTTGGTCGACCATCTCTATTGTCTCTTCTCGATAAGTTCGTTCCTGCCTAGAGTTTCTGACAGGTAGTATTTTGATTGACATATGAGGATTTTTAGTTGAATGTCAGCTGATTGTGATTGACGTGTTTACAGATTTGTTTCCGATATTTTGATCCAGTAGGAGGAGAGGAAACAGAAGTAAAACTTTAATCGAATTAGCCTTTATTTGATGGAGATCCATAACTAAGAAACACTTAAATAAGTAAACCACTTAAAGATTTCCACTAACTTTATTTTAACATAACACGTGTTTCGACGGTAACGTCTTTTTCAAATCTGAATAGTTACACTAAAATATGCTAAAATTATATAGTTCTGCTGTTGCAGGTAAATTACAAAAAAATTATCTTGACCCAGGCGCCTTATGAATAGCAAAGAAACAATTTAACAATTTCTAGGAAAGGTTCAATAACGGAGAAATCCCAAAATCAGTGTGTTCGTTAAGTAATATATTCAATTTTTTATATTTATTGATTTCCATAATTTCTAACAGATTTCATTTTTTACCTTTATTTTCAATATGTAAAACATTGAAATCATTATTGAAAATGTGGTTTTCATTAATTAAATGACAAGCATAGTTAGAAGTATCCTTGCCATTAATGAAACAAGACTGGTGTTCTTTAATTCTCTTTTCAAAAGGTCTACCAGTTTGACCAATATATACTTTGGAACAGGAACCACAATTTAATTTATAGACACCATTTTTCTTACTTTTAGGTGTAGGGGATTTGTTATTTTTGATGAACTTACTAATTTTATTGTTGGTTTTAAAGGCAATTTTGGCATTCATATTTTTATTTTTTATATACTGTGATATTTTTTGTGTTAACTTTCCTGTGTGTGTTAAAATTTGGTAATTGTTAAGTTCATTATTATTAAGTTTTGGGTACACCAATTCTAAAGCTTTTTTGGTATCGTAATTTTTAATTAAAGTATCAACAATGTTAGCCTTATAACCATTATTCACAGCAATTTGTTTGATTATATTAATCTCTTTATTGTAATTATCTTCAGACACAGGAATGTTATTTAGTCTATGTATAAAACTATTAAATGCTGCCATTTTTTGATTGTACTGATGGTTAGATGAGTTGTGAATAATTATATCTGTATAAGATGGTTTGCGGTAGATGTCAAAGGTATGTTTATTGTTAACATTTGAAATTTTGAGGTCTAAAAAATTAATAGAGTGTTCCTGTTCCAATTCGACTGTAAATTTAATATTGGGATGTAATGTGTTAATGAATTCTAAGAAAATATCTAATTGTCTTGACGTCCCATTAAATTGGCAACGCCAATAGTATTAGGATTAGATTAGCACATAATACCCTCACATATTTCTCCGTCCTTTTTTTCCCTTAATTTTCTCCCAAACGTCAATGTTTGATTTCCTTTGTTATGTTTTAGTTCCACCTTCTTACCGACAGTTTGAGATTTGGGATTTCTACTTTTTATCTATATTTTCAAGTGGCATGATGTGAGTTTATTCGATTGGTAGCCTTGAATATTAGTAATGCGCTATTTTTCCATAATTGTTGTTGACGATTCGGATTTGTAAGGATTTATGATTTCATTTAGGAATATGTCCTATTATTTATTGAAAAAGTTTATTTTAGCTGATTAGTTGTTGCTTCTGCAGTCGTTCTACAATGATTAGTTCTCGTTTATTATCTTAGAAGTATTCCTCGTATCGACTGTTTCTTCATTTCTATAGGCGCTCTTGGCACTACGATTTTTTTCCATCACTCTAAATTCCATGGAAGTTACAAAAAATGCATTAGAGATAATTTCATTGCAATTTTAGTTAGGTACAGTAGCGTAGATATGGAGGGGGGGAGGACTCCAGGGAGTCTGTGCTCCAGAGAGTATTTTAAAACAACAAAAATATTTTAAAATTGTGTTACTTTACGTTACTGTAAACTATGAGACAAAATAGGTCGGACCATTACTTATGGTCGGACCCCCCTTCAGACAAACCTAGCTACTACAACGGGTAGCTGTGTCACGTTAAAGTGTAGAACCTCGGTTATTATAGCAATAGTAATATATCTGTTACAATTATAATTATGCGGCATCTCTGACATAGAGTAGAACAAATTATTATGTACCAAGTATGATAATTTTAAGGACACTACACGTACTCTTTTAAAATAAAATTGAAACATTCACTTACTTAATTAGTAAATAAAAATCATGCAAGAATGGACAAGTTAAATTTAATACGATTTTTGAATTTCCATTGATTTAAAACAAATTTATTAACAAAAAAAAATAATAGAGCTGATAAGAAATTAAATTGTTAATACATGGATCATATTTGGTGCATCTGTATAAAATTGGGGCAAAAACAACTATTCCTAAAGACACATCTCTTAAATTCCGACAGAAAAGCATTTTCTGATGAATATAAAAATCTGACAGATAGCGGATGTCACATGATTCGCTTTATATAAATATGATAAAGATCTATATCGTTGGAGCTTCGCTTCACGTAGTTCGGTGAACTGCAGTCGCGTGCCGAAAAGTATCACTTTCCGCACTAGTTAGGTAAATAACTATTCACAAACGATATTGTCATTTCCCTTTGTTTACATAATTTTCTGTTGTCATGGCTTACTATTAAAGTAAATAAGGTTTAAGGCTGTGTGCACGTGGAAGTAACTGAATTGAAACTTTGTATTTCGTGCAAAATCTTTAATAATAAATAAATTGCAGAGCGCTTTCGGCCCTAGGCCATCATCAGGGATTCCTGAAAGCAAGGAAACAATCTTGTTTTTCAAATTGGATAGATTGCTAAGGAATTTGTTAAATTGCAAGTAAAAGCTTAGAATTTTTTTTATAAAAAATTGAAAAATATTAGGTTGTGTACTCACTTTGTCAGGAACCATCACAGTTGAGTCAAACAATCAAACTCTTGGACACCAAATAGGTTAAACATTGAAATTAAAATTACATCACAAATCACACAGAAAGAAGGAGGTGTTATAACCCATTATTCAATTTTGAGCGGCTACATCTTTAACGACTTGACCCTTTGCGGGTTTTGAATGTCATCTAAATTTCAGGTAATCAATTAGACATATGTCCATGCCGATGACAATTCGGCTCATTGGCGGGAGGTTTGAAATTACATCGAGATAAGTTCGAACTGTTAAAAAACTTCATTTAAAACAGAAAACAAGACTCAAAGTGTGTGAGTAGTTATCACTTCAGAAATGTATGTGCTGGTTCCTGACAAAGTGAGTAAACAACCTAACATTTTTCAATTTTTTATCAAATATTTTTCCAAGCTTTTACTTGCAATTTAACAAATGCCTTAACAATCTATCCAATTTGAAAAACAAGATTGTTTCCTTGCTTTCATGAGGCCTAGGGGCGAAAGCGCTCAGCAATTTATTATTATTAAAGATTTTGCACGAAATACAAAGTTTCAATTCAATCACTATTAAATAACATTTTATATTTGGAGAAAACTGTAGTTTATTCAGCTAGTTTTAAAAAATAAATATATACTATTATATATTTTTGGAAAGCCCAAAAAATGTCTAATTTAACTAGTTAAAAATATACAGATTAAAAAATGATAATTTTCAAATTCACCCGGTAAATCAAGAGGGCTATGAAAATTTGTTGACGGCATGTTTAGTTTCACAAAAAAGTAGCAGTGTCAGGAAAACCACAACCCTCTATCTTTAAAATTAAGCGAGATATCCCGTAAAAGTATCGAAAAATTGATACCCTGTACATTGCTAGAAACCTCCTTGTTTGAAATTAGGATGAAAAGTGACCATAATGAAAATGTAGTGACCAAAACGAAAATTAAAAATCTAAAGAAGACTTTATGTTTCGAGCGAGGGCAAAACTGTCCCCACTTCCTTTGAAAATGGAGCAAGAGTTTCTCTCGAAAGGTAGTTCTGTCTAGGTTTTTCCGATTCGTTACCGTTACTAAATTGGACTTTTTGCCAATTTGCACCCTGGGATCTTTACCTATCCATTTAAAACTCAAGTGGTTATAAAAGGCAATTATTTAATGCAATAAAACCTGATATAATCATTTTTAATTTCCAAGCAAGCAAAAACTGATGTGTTAAATTCTAGTATACTATTCAATACCTTTTTTATGACAGCAGATGTTCCTTAGAACATAACACTGATTCGCTTGAATTAAAATATAGATTTCTTGGACAAAAAAATAATTCTATGGTGAACTAATTAAAATGTGAATCATTGTTTACATAATTGAATCTCTCTCACTAATAGATGTACATTAAAGACTTGTCTTAAAATGTTCTCAATAATAGTGATCGGGATTACCAGAAATCCTCTAATCCCCATTAATCCTACCTTTCCTCTAATTCTTTCTGCAGCAGGTAATTTGATTGCGCTGAGGTAATTATTCGTAACTTTTATTTTTCGTAGACATTTATATGATGATATATTAGTAATTAATTTTCTCGTTCGGCATTTTTACCAGCCGAAATGATAAAATTCAAACTAATATTGCCTTCCGATAATTATAAGATAACGGCTAGAAATATTTTGTATGGGTGACGCTGGGGGATCAAAATCGACTGATTTATTGTAGGCTTGTCGAAAAAGTAGGTAGTCTGATTAATAATATGTAATCATGCTCGATATTATTTGTGTCGAGATGCATGGGAACAGATTAGTATGTGCCTAGGTAGTTTGAAGTGTTCTTGTCAGCAATAAATTTGTAAATAATCTTTACTTTCTCAGCATCATTGAGATGGTAAAAGTTTAAGATACTGTCAAGGGGAAAAATGGTCGAAAAGCAAACATTTTTTTTTTTTTTGAAAACAACTTTATTCTTAATATATCATATTACAATTGCAGTAAATTACAATTTCCCTAATCAGTGCTTGGTAGCTCTGGCCTCGGGAACAACTAAATACCATAAAATATGACATGACAATGTTTGGATGTGCTATAATTCTATTAAAATTACCTACTCAATACCCAGATAGACTTTAACATTTCTTAAAAATATATTATAATTCTTTAAATTCCTAATATTTTCAGGTAAACTGTTGTAAGCTTTTGACGCCTGTATAACCGGATTATGCAATCCTACATTGGTTCTAACACTTATACAATAAATATCATTTTGTGATCTGGTTTCGTAATTATGTATATTATTGGACATTAAAATCCTTATATTACATCTTTGGCTATTATTTAAAATTTTATACATTATTTTTATTTGTTCTAGAGTTAGTAGTGTATTTAAGTTTGGAAGTTTTAGCTCTCCATATAATGTTTCTGAATTTGTTAACCTATGATAATTAAATAGCACTTTTAAAACTTTATTCTGAAGTCTTTGCACATAGTTAAAACTGGTTTTGCCACATGTTCCCCATATTGGTAACAAATACCTAAAGTGTGACAAAAAATAGGCACTGTAGACACTGAGTTTAGTTTTATTAGAAATATAATTTCTGCATTTGTATATCATAGGTGTTATTGATAAAATCTTTTCAGATATCTGCTCTACATGTGACGACCAGCTTAAATTATTGTCAATTTTTAACCCTAAATATTTTATTTCCTGTACTTCCTCTAAGCTTATATTGTTTATTTTGATATCTAACTGTTCTATATTTTTATTTCTTTGTTTAAAAACCATAAATTTTGTTTTTTCTATGTTAATTTTTAAATTGTTATAATACAGCCAATTCAAATATCGTGTAAGATCTTCATTCGCAGTGTGTTTCAGTGCTTCCTCTTCCTCACCTGTATATACCAGGGCTGTATCGTCAGCAAAAGTAAAATAACGAGCCTTGAGGTTTGCACATCTTAGATTTAATACATAAAGAGAATATAGAACTGGCCCCAGAACAGAACCCTGCGGCACGCCGTATTCGCTTACAGCAGTTGCACTGTCTATACTATTCAGTCTAACATACTGTTTCCTATTCATTAAATAAGTTTTGATTAGGTTGTAAAAAATTCCCTTAAATCCCATGTTTTGAAGTTTTTTTAACAGTATATCAATGCTAACAACATCAAACGCTTTTCTAAGATCTACAAATACAACTACAGCAAATTGTTTCTTATCAAGGGCCCGAGATATATAGTTTACCAGATCCATTGTTGCACTAAGCGTATTGCTTTTTTTAACGAAACCATACTGAAACTGATCTGTAAAATTATATTTATTTATGAAGGATAACATCCTCTTTTTTAAAATTTTCTCAATGATCTTCGAAAAAACACTTATAACCGTTATTGGTCTGTAATTATTCATACTTTTTCTACTGCCAGATTTAAATATTGGACTTATTTTACATATTTTTAACTCTTCTGGAAACACTCCATTTTGTAAAATGTTGTTGATTAATTGTCTTAAAATTGATAGGACATCCCCCTTAAGATTTGATATATCTATAACCGTAATTTTGTCGTGTCCTGGAGCAGAGCTCCGTTTCAGTTCAGATATGATTTCGCTAATTTCCTGTTCGGTAGTTAAATCTATAGCCATTGTATTATCACTAATTATATCTTCAAATTTAGCGCGGCACCCTAGCTTTTGTACACATAGTTCATCATTTAAATCTTTCACTATTTTTTTCCCTACTTCCGCAAAATGAGTATTTATGTGATTAACAATATCATTCAAATTAGTTAAATTTCCATTTTCTGTTTCTAAATTATCAATAACTGTTTCAACTTTTTTTTCTTTAAAAAAATCATTTATGAATTTCCATTGCTTTCTCATATTGATACCTGCCTGTTCCCATTTATTTCTAAAATATTGATTTTTTAAGGTTTTAATCTTATTGTTAATTCTATTTTTCAAAGATTTAAAGTCCACTTTCAGATTTTGTTCATTTTGATATTTTAACTTTTTATATAAATTGTCCCTCTCTTTAATCATTTTGAGCAGCTCCTCGTTAACCCAATAATTGTTTTCCCGAATCTTAATTGATTTGGTAGTTTCGCATTTATTTTTGCATGTATTAATTAGATCAATGAGGATTTGGAATGAATGAATATTTTTGTTGACAATTTCTTGTCGAACCATATTTTGAAATTTTTTATGGTCAAGTTTTTTTATTTCAAAGAATATTTTTGGTTTATAGCACTTTGTATTTTCGGTTATATGAAAATTTATTAGCTGATGATCTGAGAGAGTATTATGTTTAACATACACTGAACTGCAGGCGTCAATATTTAACTCCGTTATAACATGATCGATAATGGTCCTTGAATACTCTGTTATCCTAGTAGCATTTTCTTCTGTGACAGAATTTATTATTTTAAAATTATTTAGCATTATTAAATTCTTATAATTAATTATATTATTGGCCTTGCCGTCTAACAAATCCAAATTAAAGTTACCTACAATTATATGCTTTTTTGGATGCTTAGTAAGTATAGATTCAA
>MU192887.1:0-11827 GCA_016904865.1 Pissodes strobi | reverse complement strand
CGCATGTACAGCTTTGAAGTTATTTATCTTATATGCTGATACTTCGTTTTCGTACAGCCATGTTTCCACTAAGACCAATATATCACATTTCTGATCTATCACAAAACACTGAAGCTCATCCAATTTATTTCTCATGCTTTGAATGTTCATGTATGAGATTTTTATTTCACTTCGAGGCCTATTTAGTTTTTTAATTGCTCCATATTTTGCACTAGTATAGTTTTGCTATTCTCCGACTTTCTCAGTAGCACATTTCCATTGCTGACCCACAAGAACTTATAATTCATGTTTTTTTTAAGCCAATTGCTGCTTTGTATAATTCTAAATTGGTTCTAGTTAGATCATGATTTATATATACTTTATTATTACTACCACTAAAACCTAGATCACTACTGCTGAGGTAAAATTTCTTCTTTGATTTAAGAAACCCTAATTTTACCTCTGTGCTCTCAAATACAACCTTTATTGGCTTAGATTCTTTGTTTTTATTGCCCTTTCCATCATCTGAAGAATTTCCTACCCTGTAAGCTGTAAATTGTTTCTCAACTCGTACATCCAGATTTTCTGCAATTTTCATTACAATTTCAGTTACATTTTCGGATTGTTTATATGGAACCCCTTGTATCGAAATAAAAATGTTCAAAGTTCAAAAATTCTGAGGTATAAATAAGCCAAACTACAAAATATCGAATCATAAAAGGAATGAAAATACATAAGGCCAAAAGTCTACAAAAGATTGAAAGTACGAAAGGTCAAAAATATATTACAGCAATGCGAAAGGTCAATAATAAAAAATATCTAATATTGATCTGTTAGTTACGTATTCATTGGCTCTACATAGAGTGGAGTTTTGTGAGCAATTTATATTTCTGAATGGAATAAAAAACAGCTCAAAGAATCTAAAATTTCATTTATGGAAATTTAAACCAACATTTTGAAGGATTGCCGGATAATCAATGTATCCATTAACAGTTTTATACATAAATAGAATATCAGAGACTTTTCTTTTGCTTTCCAAAGACATAATACCAATGTGACATCGGGCCTCGGAAAAGAAATATTAAAACGCAACCCAATTTCTTTGAAATAAAGGTACCTTATGAATTTATTTTGGATTCCTTCAATTCTATCTATATAGGTAACGTAGTGCGGCAATTTATAACATTAGTGCTGTTTGTAAAAACTGCATTCGATTCGTCTCACAATCCTCGATCTAACGCGGTTATTTCACTTAGTATTAACTTATTTTAGTTATTTGGGTCGGCTCCGAGACGTTATAATCAATTTTAATAGCTTCACTTAGTCTCAACTTTTTTTACTTGTTTGAGCCGGTTCCGTTACGTTATAATCAATTGTAACAGATTAGGTTCGTTTTGGTTTTTCGTCCAATCAACTTTCTGTTAGTT
This sequence comes from Pissodes strobi, assembly GCA_016904865.1. Classification (NCBI taxonomy): domain Eukaryota; kingdom Metazoa; phylum Arthropoda; class Insecta; order Coleoptera; family Curculionidae; genus Pissodes; species Pissodes strobi. The sequence continues at coordinate 10,421 of MU192887.1, read as the reverse complement.
TCCCTTAGTCTTAACGTATTTTAGTCATATGAACCGGTTCCAATACGTTTTAATTAATTTTAATGGGTTTGGTTAGTTTGGGTTAGTCGATCAATCAACTTTCGGTTAGTTTCACTTAGTCTCAAATTATTTTAGTCAATTGAGTCGATTCCGATCCCTTTTTATCAATTTTAATAGATTGAGTTAGTTTTAGTTAGTCGTCTAATCAACTTTCGGATCATTTCATTTATTATGAGCTTATTTTAGTACTTTTAATCGGTTACGATACGTTATAATCAATTTTAATAGAATAGATTATTTTTGGTTAGTCGTCCAATCAACTTTCGATTAGTTTCACTTAGTTTCTACTTATTTTAGTCATTTGAGTCGGCTCCGATATGTTATAATAAATTTTAATAGATTTAGTTAGTTTTGGCTAGTTTGGGTTATTCGTCTGATCAACTTTGGGCTAGTTCCATTTAGTCTCAACTTCTTTTACTTATTTGAGCCGGTTCCTATACGTTATAATCAATTTTCATAGATTTGGTTGGTTCTGGTTAGTCGTCCAATCAATTTTTGGCTAGTCTTGCTTAGTCTTAACTTATTTTTGTCATTTGAACCGGTTCCGATACGTTGAAAACAATTTTAACGGACTTGGTTAGTCGTTCAATTAACTTTCGGTTAGTTTCACTTAGTCTCAAATTACTTTAGTCATTTGAGTCGGTTCCGATACGTTATAATCAATTTCAATAGATTTGGTTAGACGTCTAATCAACTTTCGGTTTATTTCACTTATCATCAACTTATTTTAGTCATTTGAACCGGTTACGATAAGTTAAAATCAATTTTAATGTATTAGGTTATCTTTGGTTAGACGTCGAATCAACTTTCGGTTAGTTTCACTTAGTCTCAACTTACTTTAGTCATTTGAGTCGGTTCCGATACGTTAAAATTAATTTTAATAGATTTGGTTAGATTTGGTTAGTCGTCCACGCAACTTTCGGTTAGTTTCAATCAATCTCATTTTGTTTTACTTATTTCCGCCAGTTCCGATACGTTATAATCAATTATCATAGATTTGGTATGTTTTGGTTAGTCGTCCAATGAACTTTCAGTTAGTTTCACTTAGTCTCAACTTATTTTGGTCATCTGAATCGGTTCTGATAGGTTATAATCAATTTTAATAGATTTGGTTAGTCTTGTTTAGTCGTCCAATCTACTTTCGGTTAGTTTGACTTAGTCTCAACTTATTTTAGTCATTTGAACCGGTTCCTATACGTTATAATTAATTTTAATAGATTTGGTTGGTTTTGGTTAGTCGCCATAATTCGGTTCCTTTTGGTTAGTTTTAACATACTTTAATTTGCGTAATCTATCCCGACACATTATAGGCCGTTCTGGGGTTTTTGATTACTTTTCGCTAGTCGTTCAATCAACTTTTGTTTAGTTTTAGTTAGTTTGAATTTATTTTAGTCCTTTGAACCGGTTTCGATACGTTAAAACCATTTTTAATGTTTTTGGTTAATTTTAGTTTGTGTCCAAAATTCGGTTAATTTTAACTTACTTTAATATTTTTAATCTGTTCCGATATGTTTTACCCAATTTTGATGAATTTTGGGTTAGTCCTTCAATCAAATTTCGATTAATTTCAGTTAGTTTTATTTTAATTTAGCCATTTGAACCTGGTCCGTTGCGTTATAACCAATTCTAATGCTTTTGGTTGGTTTAGTTATTAGGTTTTTTTGGGTTAGTTTCATCTTACTTTAATATTTTTAATCTGTTCCAATACATTTTAGCCCATTTTGGTGCTTCTTGTTACGGTTCAGCTAGTTTTAATTTATTTTAGTCATTTAAACTGGTTCCGGTACGTTATAACCAATTTTGATTTTTTTTGAATAATTTTAGTTATTCGCCAAAATTCGGTTAATTTGGGTTAGTTTTAACAACTTTAATATTTTAAAGTGTTCCGTTATGCTTTAGCCCTTTTTGGTGCTTTTGGTTAGTCGTTCAATCAATCTTCGGTTAGTATCAGTTAGTTTTAAATTATTTTAATCATTTGAACCAGCTCCGATACATTATAATCAAATTTAATGTTTTTGGTTAGTCGCCAAAATTCGGTTCGTGTTGGTTAGTTTTAATATTTTTAATATGTTCCGATTCGTTTTAGCCCTTTTTGGTGCTTTTGATTACTTTGGTTAGTTGATTAAATCTCGGTTAGTTTCAGTTAGTTCCAATTTATTTTAGTAATTTGAACCGGATCCGATGCGTTATAGCCAATCTTAATGTTTTTGTTTAGTTATGGTTAGTCGCCAATGTTCAGTTTGAATTAGTTTTAACTTACTTTTTTTTTAATCTGTTCCGATACAATTTAACCCTTTTTGGATACTTTTGGTTAGTTTGGGTTAGTCGTTCAATCAACGTTCGGTTAGTTTATTGAAACTAAGTTTAATTTATTTTTGTCATTTGAACCGATTCAGTCCGCATAAATAAACTAACACGATCTCTCACGCGTATAACGTGATGTGCCAAATGTAGCATGCACTTTTTCGTGATTTGATACCCTATAATAGGAAAATAAAAACTTTTCAAAGTTAATAATGGATTTTGCTTGACTAGTACACCTCTATTTTCTAAGAATATATCCCAGGCTTACGGAAAAATAAATAAAAAAATTGAAATATCTCGCTTCGAACCAAGGTAAAATCTGATTGAAATATACTCATTTTTGTATTCACCTCGCATTCTCTCCGAAATGAAGGCTCAAATCAAAAATTTTTATTCTTGCAAAAAGTTTGCCTTAAGTATTTAGAATACATAGGTGCATGAATATATTTTTTTTTCTCAAATGGTAATGGAAAAATAGAATTAAATGTAAAAAAGTAATTTTCTTAAAGCAGCGACCGGCCGATCTCTCGCTTCCCGAGCACTCTAGTATCTCACTTTTCTTCATAGCTTCCTCTCTCTCGCGCCTATTATACAATACAATAAGTGCTTTTACACCATTACGGGTTAGAATACTAATAATAATAATAGCTATTATTAATTGAATAATGTCAATGAAGATATTTTCTATTATACTGAAATTTGTTTTTCCTATACGTTGCTAGGTAATAAAGAAGTAGAAAACAAATCATATACTTAATGCAACTGCTATTAAAAAAAAAGACAAGCTATTCAGAATAGAAAAACTGAAAATGTAAAAAATCTTTATAATAACAAAATCTATTTATCTTCAGTGTCTATCTTATTAAGGAATATACACAATGACTTCAATATTGCCTTCCAGTATTTTTTGTGCATGATCATATGCACGCTATTTAATTTCTTCTACGTGTACAAGCTTTGCTTTCATACAATCTAATAAAAATTTATTTAATTAAGTTTTATTATGTACCGTTTAATCTAATTATAAGTTACCTTTTTACATCCAAAACAGTGGAGTTTATATATCCACTCTGTTTTTTAGTTAAAAAAAAAAACAGTTAACGGACCTTTTATCTGAACGAGCACTCTTATAAAAGAATTTCAAGTTCGCAACTATAGTGGGGGATTTACCAATATTTTTGATAAGAAAACAAATTGCGAACCAATTGACAACAAATTACTATCCTCTATAGTCACGAAGAAGCTGATACTAGGATTTTGTTGCATTATACTCTCTGCTAAACATTGTATGTATTATTTGACATGCATCGTGGACTCCAATGACACTGATGTACTTGTACTTCTGGTACATATTAAAAATATACATATTTCTAGAGAATTTGGGGTAAAATGAGGAAGAGGAAATTCGGTGCGATATGTGGCCGTTCCTGACATCAACCTAGAAGAAAAACTTGCAAAAAAATTACCTGCATTTCATGCTCTAACGGGTTGTCATACAACCAGCCAGTTTTCAGGATTAGGAAAAATAAGATGTTGGAAAATGTATCTAAATTATTCCGATTATTTAGACGGTATTGGGTCCAGGAATTTTTAGATGGCATGTTCAATAACAGAGAAATTTATCATAAAATTATTTTCAACAAATCCAAGCATTTCGTCTATTAACATTTTCAGGACACTATTGGCCTATTCATCGCTAATTGAAAAAACTAGCCCCTACAAAAAATAGTTTAAAATTTCGCAGTATGAGGGCACATTATCAAACTAAGGTGTGCTTCAGTTCTTTAGAACCAAATCCCATGTTACCAGAGGTGACAGAATGCGGATGGAAATTTGAGGAGGCAGGTGATATCAAAATTATCCTCAATTTTAACAACACCAGCATTTCCTTCGGATGTAAAAGTATTTATTGCATGTGGATGTAAAGAAAGGTAAATTATTATTAGATTAAATAGGTACATAATAAAACTTAATCAAATAATTTTTTATTAGATTGTATGGAAGCAAGCTTGTAGACGTAGAAGAAATTAAATAGGTTGCATAGGATCATGCACAAAAAATACTGGACGGCAATATTGAAGTCATTGTGTATATTCCTTAATAAGATACAGACACTGAAGATAAATAGATTTTGTTATTATAAAGATTTTTTTATTACGCATGCATCATAATCAACGATTATCGCACGCTGTAGCGTGCATAAAATGATGTTTATGGTGCGCCTGGATATATATGTATCTTTAAGGGTGAACCAATAATAATCTCTATATATACATCAACGAGTAACTTTTTATCAAATGTATCAACCAAACCTTAACTTTATTGGCACGCTTTAACCCATTGTTATTCAGGGTGTAATTTGAGTTAAATATCCTTCGATTTGTAGTAAACGTTATGCCCAAACACTTTGAGAAGTTGATAAACAAACTGTTATCAGCACAATATGATACCAAACGATTAAAGCCATTCTGTAGATTAGTACAATCCCCCAGAGACTCCACTCCAGTAAACACTTTGAGATCGTCCGCATATATTAAAAAGTTTGAGTTAAGAAAACAGTCATTAATATTATTAATATAAATAATGAAAAAGAGGGGACCCAAATGGGATCCCTGTGATACTCCAGGCTGGTATAGGCTCTGGACCCGAATCTTTATAGAGGAAACAGTGTCCGGCTTTTTAAGTATGACTCAATCCACCTCAGGAGACTGCTATGCACACCGATCTAAGCAAGCTTCCGAAGAAGCATGTTATGACTTATTTTGTCAAAAGCTTTACTAAAGTCGGTGTATAGAGCATGCACCTGAATCTGGCTGTCTAAGCTGCTATGCAAAAACTCACTATAAGTGATCAGATTAGATTCGAGGGATCTACCGGGGAAAAAAATTGGGTCCTGGGCCTGAAGTCTTAGGTCCGGGTTTTATCCGTAGCACGTAAAATGGCTTAAGATATATGGAACTTTAAATTAAATTAAACAGTTTATCTATGAACTACCATATCAAACGCGGCAAAATATATTTGGCAAAAAGACAGCACCTCCTCGTAATAATCTGCCTGTAAGAGACTTTCTTCCTAATAATTATCTAGTATAGATGGGTAGATAGTAGATATAACACAGTCGACTGGGTCGCCAACTCCCCAAATCTACCGCTCACGGATATTTTTCTTTAGGGTTGTTTGAAAAATGCATGCTCTAGAAATAGAAGTCACAATATTGAAGAAATTCAGAGACAAATTGTCGAAAAAATAAGAAATTTAAATGAAAATGAGAACGAAGCAATTATTTATTGTAACTGCAACGCCAGAAAAGAATTTACGAGAAATATGACGTGGTTAATTGGAAACATGCAGAACATTGAATTTAGGTTAGGAATTTAAGTTTCATTTATTTTCTAGCTTACGGTTGATTACAAATTTTAATTACCTGGTATGTCATTTCCAAATTCAGTAAATATAATTTAAACACTGTACACGATCGCTCATTTTGTAAAATATTAGTAGAAAATAAAGATGAATCAGTAAATTAGAAATTAATGCCATGACACCGAAAGAGCACCGGCGATAATTGCATCGTACGTATCTATGGTAATTCCATTGTAAACTTACGATGACTAAAAATAACGCCAAAGTAAAATGTCTCTTTTCGGTAGTGATTCATTACTAAATATCAAAAAAAAATGTAATGGTAAGCGAACCACATAACATCGATTAACGGACTGGGCATTCAATATGCGTAAGCAGAATGGCGAAGAGTACAAATAATTTACAGTTAAATCAATTGGAACGTAACCGCAAAATTATTTGGTACAGTTCAATGCAGCAAAGACCCAAGCAGCCACGTTCACCAAGAGGGCCAATACTGCGGGCCCTGACATCGTTATGGCATGATCGACCATTCCTTCATCCTCGTCAATCGGAGTACTGGGTTTCTCCGTCAACAGAAATATGACCTGGCATGACCACATCTGGAGTGCTGCACCAAAGCACAACCCAAAGCTGCTGGATTTCATTCAGAAGAGAGCTGTGCGTCTCGTCGTGGATCCGGAGTTGACCCGGAATCTGGATAGTCTGGAACACCGCAGACTTGTGGCCAAGATGTCCCTGTTTTACAGCTACTTTCAAGGCAGATGTTTCCAGGATTTGGCCCGCTCTGTCAGATAGTCACGACAGACGGCAAGAGCGCACCAAGTCGTCGTAGAACTGAAAACACCTAGAACATTGCTTCACAAGAAGTCCTTTGTCTGGCGCACTGCATCACTGTGGAACTCACTCCCTGGACATCTATTTCCCCCTAATTACGACCTACAACTATTCAAGAACCGTGTCAATTAACATCTTCGCACACACACCGCTCGTCGAGCGCCATAGGATTTACCTTTAGTATGTGTGCCACTGCCATAAAAAATGCGATGTACTTTATGGATTAAGCCTTAACCAGAACTTGTTTGGACGGTGATCATGTTTGATGTTGACGTTGTTCAAAAGTTGTTTCCTGTTCGAAGAAATTTCAAATACTCCAGCATATTAAGAAGGTTAACAAGATGAAGTCCGGTCCTTAGAGTATAGAGCTTCTTTAATCTAAGGTCAGGTTCCATTCAGCCAACGTTGAAGCAGTCTTTTGAGACTTTTAAAGTCGAAAACGATGGCCAGTCAGAATTGACGAAGATCTATGTAAAATGTTTTTGACTGCTACTATTCCTTTAAAGAAGCTGACTAACCTGCAAGTAAAGGCTTTTCTGCAAAAATATTCAAAATTTAATGCCCCAGATGAATAATCATTAAGAAAAAACGTCGTTGAAAAGCTGTTCTGTACCGTGCTAGATAAAATAAAAACGAAATTGGAGGTAACTACATATATGTATATGTCGTCGACGAAACAAGTGATTCGTGTGGTGGTTACAAATCGGGAAACTCACAGAAGAAGAACCTGGAAAAGCTTACCTCATGGGTAAAATAACTGGAAAAACAAACAGCCTTACACTTTCCCGTTTTATTCAAGAAACATTAGAACATTTCTTTTGGCCAAATTCAGTTCCTATAGGTAAAATTCTTATTCTGTTGTCCGATGCTGCGCCGTATATGGTAATTGCCAGGAGAAAATTTTAAAATATTTTATGAAAATTTAATTCAAGTAACTTGGTATTAAATAGGACTGCGGAAATTATTAGGGGTGTTGGTAAATTGGTTCCCAGCAGGTAGAAAATAAAAGGGTAGTTTGAAACATCTGTTAATAATATGTAAATTGGTTCCCAAACCCAAAAAGGTCGTTGGTATATTGGTTCCCCTTAACAAATTGAGGGTGTAATAAATAATTATATTGGGGGTGTGAAGGAATTGTATAGATATTGAAGTTTCAGTTTGCATTTTTGTTCTGTGGCTAGACTTTTGTCACTTAAAGTTATGTTTTATTTTCGTCATGAATTTCGAAATAATCTCAAGTGAGCAAGGAAAACAGGTAATAATTATTAATAACTATAAATATGGTTTCCAAAAGCACCTGAAAACTGGTGAGAAGCGATGGACTTGCACAAATAGAAAGTGCAAATCATTTGTCCTTACTTTGGGCGAAGGTGACGATAATATAACTATTACAAAACATATGCAAGAACATTCCCATGATGCCGTTGTGGGGGAGTTAAACCGTCAAATCGTTAATACTGCCTGCAAACTAAAAGCTGTACAGGACATATCCGATAAACCTGCCAAGATTATTCGCAGAGTGCTTCAAGAAAATCTGCCATCCATAATTGTTACATCTGACGTTGCTTGTGTCCGAAGACTAGACTGCTCGTAGAAAAATGCAGCCAAGTTTACCGAAAAACATCCAGGAAACTTTTGACTTATTTGACAATGCAAACATCCAAATTTGTAGGGGTGAGCAGTTTTTACTTTGAAACAGTAGAATGTAAGAGATAGTGATATTTTCGTGTCAATCTAATATTCCAATGTTAGAAAAAGTGACACATATTTATTTAGATGATGGTACATTTAATACTACACACCAATTTTTTACTTTACATGGTTATTGTAACGGGCATTATAATCCATTAATTTTTTCATTGTTACCAAATAAGTGAACAGAAACGTATAAAAATCTGTTCAACTTAATAATCAATATTTGTAAGGATAGTGGTACTACATTAAGAATTTCGAAAATTGTTATTGATTTTGAGCAAGCCATCCGTAAAGCAGTGGTGCAAATTTTTCCTTCAGTAGAAATAATCGGGTGTCGGTTTCACCTTGCCCAATTGTGGTATAGAAAAACTCAAGAATACGTCCTTACACCTGAATATAGAAACGAACATTCTGAAATTGGTAGATGCAGGGGCGGATCTAGAGACGCGTGGACCTCAGGGCAAAAGATATTTATGGGCCCCTACCCCTTGTATATTTTAAAACTAAGTTAAGGCATCGTGGGGCCCTTCTGAACCTTGGGCCCCAGGGCGGCGCACCGAACTGCCCGGTGATATGTCCGACACTGGGTAGATGGCTACGAATGACTTTTGGTCTTATATTTTTAAGTCCTCATGATGTTAGCGACTGATTTGTTTCTGATTTACTTGTGATAGCACCAACAGACGAAAATGTTCAAAAGTATTCAGATTATTTAATAGATAATTATATAACACAAGATGCTCTCTTTGGGCTCAGCACTCAGCTGAACTTACGCGCACTACTAATGCCTGTGAGTCTTCTCACAAAGATTTCAATGAGTCTTTTTATAAAACACATCCTAACATTTTTATTTTTTTGGAAAAAATTAAAGAATTTCAAACTGAAAATTATGTAAAATTACAAAGCGTCAATATTACGGGTAAAATACATAATTGCAAAGTCAAGAACTGCCAAAAATTTACAGAAAAAATGATAGAATCTTATTTAAGAATGGAAATTAGTCGACAACATTTTATTAAATGTGTTTCTTTTCGCTGTGCTGTTACCTACTAAATTATGAAAGATATTATATTTTGTATTAGTTGCTATTTTAAATGTAAAACACTATGTTGTATAATAAAGAGATTTATAAAAATCAAACCGTGCTTTATTAGATAAATTTCGGGAACCAATTTACACATAAAGGTCAGGTAACTAAAAATGTTGGGAACCAATTTACATGTACCCATTATTAGCGCTTCTTTCCCATTAGTCAATGACCTAATAGTAAAGGTGAAAAAATATTCACAAAGGCCCCTTTAAGAGTGCAGCTTTGCAAGGCGAATTTGCCCGGAGTATCATTACCACCTGAGCCTGCCGTGACCAGATGAGGTACCTAGATCCGTAACGCAATATTTTATGCAGATAATTTCCAAAAATTGAAATACTTTATTTCAGAAATTTGTGATGAGTAGTATAAAGAAATATTTGAAAATCTTAAGTTCGAAAAACAGTTTGTATGTTAAGTGTAACTATGCATTTCTACCAGACAGCATTTTGCAAATAAAAGGATCGTGTATAGGGTGGCTCGAATTTGAGTCTATGTATGGGGATCTCAAAAGCCGTAAGAGATACAGTAGCGGTCAAATTAGAGCAAAATTGCAAAATGAGTAAGGAAAAATGTAAAAAACGAATCTCTAAAAATCTGCACTTTTAAAATGTTGGTAATTTCAACCATTTTTTGGACTCCCTGTATTTCCTTAGATTCGTCTAAGTGAGATTAAAATTATCTCTCAAATTCTGCAAATAACATTTAAATCGGACAGTCTTAAAAAAGGTTATTTAAGTTTAAAAACAGACCTAACTTTCGTGGTTATACTTAGCTTTTGATAAGCAGTTTATTTAATTCCAGTCTGTAAAACTGTTTTTCTTCAAACGTCAGTAAATCCGTCATTACTCGACTGTGTAGGCGGCCGTGAAGTTTCGTTTTTCCTCCGCCGGAGCTTTACTTTTCACTTTTCCGCCGGCGGAGGTAAAAGTGTTGTCATAGCAACATAGATACAATACAAACAGACAACAAAATAAGCGTCAACAACTCAAGATTTATTAAACTACAATTTGTATTTATCACTCAATTTGTGACTGCATTTCTAAAAATCACTAATTTAGGAACAAATTGGTTA
>MU192886.1:14062-26740 GCA_016904865.1 Pissodes strobi | reverse complement strand
ATGTGTATCCCAACCTCTCAAAAATTGCCTTAAAATACCTGTGTCTAGTCTCAACATCTGTTCCATCCGAAAGACTTTTTTCCGATGCTGGAGCTACTGTAACACAAAGCAGGAATCGGTTGCTTGGAAAGCGATTAGGCAAGTTATTATTTTTGGGTTCTTTACCTGAAGAGTATTGGTTTTAAATATAACCATTTTTGTTTTGTACGATATGCTTATGAAAGTATATATTTTTTATTATTATTATCGTTTATATTAGTTTATAAAGTTCCATGTTTTTACCAAGATTTAACAGACTGCCTGTATATAGTATACCTTGTAACAGCCTGTTAACTGTTATTATCGTTTTTTTTTTAATGTTTATATAGTATGTAATACATTATTACCAATACCCAATCTCGCTCGAGGGTTATTTCTATAAAATTCGTAAATATTTCGATACCGATACTTGAAAGTATCGATACTTTTTCTATAGGTATCGGTAGGCATCGATACTTAGCAAGAAAGTATCGATCTGGTATCGGTACTTTAGCTTATTTTTGCATCCCTACACAAAAGTCTGGGTACACCAGACCAGAATGGATTTCATTATTCATTATAATGTCCCAGATAAACCCACACCAGATGCGAAACCTCCCACCTAACGCATGAAACAAGAATTCGTTTAAAGCTCCGCCTCCTTGGGATGGCCAGCCATCCCAAGAAATAGTCAGGGCAAGCTCTAGTGTGATTCTAAATGCGAGCCACGCGAGTCTTTTGGTTTAGTCCGGGAGTGATACGAAAAATAATTAATCTTTATTTTATTTTTGTTAAAAATGCCTGGTTATAAGTGCCATTATTTGAATTATTCTACTAGAAGCGGTGGCGAAAAATCATTGTTTAAATTACCCCGCGTTCCTGAAAGGTATGTATAAATGTTGTTTAATCCACATTCCAGCACACTTATTTCCAAAATTATTGCATAATCTAATCGAATGAGCACGAAATTCAATTAAATCTGAAACTGGCAGATACAATGTTATAGTTAAATATTTTTTAAATCCAACTAATGTTATACAGTGTCCGCCAGAATATTGGCCACATATGGGAAATTTCTTTATTATTATGATATCAGAACTTTTGTTTTAACCAATCTATTCTGCATGTCTGACAATCTAAAAATGCTTTTAACATTGAAAATGTTTCTGTTTTCCGAGTATAGGGCCTCAAATCGTGAACAAGTGCATGCTACATTTGCCACATTCATGACGTCATACGCGTGAGAGATCGTGCTAGTTTGTATATTTAAACCTAAATTTGATTATAACGTATCGGAATAGATTCAAATGACTAAAATAAATTGGAACTAACTGAAACTAACCGAAAGTTTATTAAACGACTAACCAAAACTAACCAAAAGCACCAAAACGGGCTAAAACGTATCGGAACAGGTTCCAAAAATTGAAGTGAGTTAAAACTAATCAAAACGAATCGAATTTTGGCGTCTAACCAAAACTAACCAAAAAAATTTAATTTCATTATAACGTGTCGGAACCGGTTCAAATAACTAAAAAAATTGGAACTAACTGAAACTAACCGAAAGTTGATTGGACCATTAACCATAACTAAGCATAAGCGCCAAAACGGGCTAAAACCTATCGGAACAGGTTACAAAAATTAAAGTAAGTTAAAATAAACCAAAACGAACCGAATTTTGGCGACTAACGAAAACAAACCACAAACATTAAATTTGATTATAACGTATCGGAACCGGTTCAAGTGACTAAAATAATATGGAACTAACTGAAAGTAACCGAAAGTTGATTGAATGAATAACCAAAACTAACCAAAGGTAACTAAAAACACCAAAACGGGCTAAAACTTATCAGAATACATTACAAATGTTAAGTTAAAACTAACCTAAATTAACCGAATTTTGACGACTAACCAAAACTAACCAAACACATTAAAATTGCTTATAATGTAGCGGAACCGGTTCAAATGGCTAAAATATAATAAAACTAACTGAAGTTTACCGAAAGTTGATTGAACGACTAACTAACCAAAAGTAACCAAAAGCACCAAAACGGACTAAAACGCATTGAAATAGATTTAAAATATTGAAGTAAGTTCAAACTAACCGAAATTAACTGAATTTTGGTGACTAACCAAATTCAGTTAATTTCGAATGACTAAAATAAATTGGAACTAGCTGAATTTTACCTAAAGTTGATTGAACGACTAACCAAAAGTAAGTAAAAGCATCAAATCGAGCTAAAACGTATCGAAATAGATTAGAAATATTAAAACTAACCCAAATTAACGGAATTTTGGTGACTAACCAAAAATAACCAAAAACACTAAAATTGTTTATAACGTATCGGAACTGGTTAAAATGATTAATATAAATTAATACCAACTGAAATTAACTGACAGTTGTTTGAACGACTAAACAAGACTAACCAAAGGCACCAGAAAGGGCTAAAACATATCGGAACGTATTAAAAATATTAAGGTAAGTTGAAACTAACTTTAATTAACCGAATTTTAGCGACTAACTAAAATTAACCAACACATTAAAATTGGTTATGACGTATCGGATCCGGTTCTAATGCCTGAAATAAATTAAAACTAACTAAAACTAACCGAAAACTGATTGAATGACTAACCAAAACTAATCAAAAGTAACCATAAACACCAAAAAGGGCTAAAACGTATCGGAACTGATTAAAGGTATTAAAATAAGTAACTAACCCAAATTAACCGAATTTTGGCGACTAACTAAAATGAACAAAAAACGTTTAAATTGGTTATAACGTATCGGAACCTGTTCGATTGACTAAAATAAATTGGAACTGGCTGAAAGTAACCGAATGACTAACCAAAAGTAACTAAAAGCACCAAAACGGGCTAAAACGTATCGAAATAGATTAAAACTATGGAAGTAAGTTAAAACTAATACAAATTAACCGAATTTTGGTGACTAACCAAAAACACTAAAATTTGGTATAACGTATCGGAACTGGTTTAAATGACTAAAATAGATTAAAACTAACTGAAAATTAGCCTTTTTTGGTACTTTTGGTTAGTTTCGGTTAGTCATTTAACCAACTTTCGGTTAATTTCTGTTAGTTTTAATTTATTTTAGTCATTTGAACCGGCTCCTATACGTTATTACCAATTTTAGTTTTTTTGGTTAGTCATTCAATCAACTTTCGGTTACTTTCAGTTAGTTCCAATTTATTTTAATCTAATATATTTAATCTGTGCCGATACGTTTTAGCACTTTTTGGAGCTTTTGGATACTTCTGGTTAGTTTTGGTTAGTCGTTCAATAAATTTTCGGTTGATTTCAGTTAGTTTTAAATTATTTTAGTCATTTGAACCAGTTCCGATACTTTATAACCAATTTTAATATTTTTGGTTAGTCGCCAATATTCAGTTAATTTGGGTTAGTTTTAACTTTAATATTTTGAATCTGTTCCGATAGATTTTAGCACGTTTTGGTGCTTTTATTTGCTTTTGGTTAGTTCTGGTTAGTTATTTAATCAACTTTCGGTTACTTTTAGCTAGTTCCAATTTATATTAGTCGTTTGAATCGTTTCCGGTATGTTTTAATCATATTTAATGTTTTTGGTTAGCTTTGGTTAGTCCTTAAAATTTGGCTCGTTTTGGTTAGTGTTAATTTATTTTAAGGTTTGTAACCTGTTCCGATACGTTTTAGCCCGTTTTGGTGCTTTTGGTTACTTTTGGCTAGTTTTGGTTAGTCGTTCAATCAACTTTCGGTTAGTTTCAGTTAGTTCCAATTTATTTTAGCCATTTGAACGGATTCCGATCCCTTATGATCAAATTTAAGTTTAAATAAACAAACTAACACGATCTCTCACGCGTATGACGTCATGTGGCAAATGTGGCATGTACTTTTTCACTATTTGAGGCTCTATATTAGGATAACAGAAACATTTTCAATCTTAAAGTAACTTTAAATCGGCATACAATAAAGCGTATTACGGGAATTTCTGTAAAAAAGTCAGAGCAGCCATAATAACACAAGATTTCCATGACCGGCTGTTGGGAAAAAAGAAAGTGAATGGCTATTGCAAATTCTTATTTTTCCTGAACCAGTCCACCAACAAAACACGTTTTCATTTAATTGGTGCGGATCAACTATTTTGATTTTGAAGAACAATTCTATAATCATACCCAGATTATTTGGTGCAGGCCGCGTATAACCGCCACGTCAAGGTTAAAGTTGGCTGGCGAGGAATTTGCCGATCTTTTGCATCTGGTGTGGGTTTATCTGGGATAATGTGACAATGAATAATAAAATCCATTACTCGCGTCTACCTACCACAAATTTTCGACCTTTGGACATGCGCATTTCCAAAGCTATTTGTATCTTCAAATGAAGCGGCAACAGCGGAAATAGAGGTCAAGGTCAAGGAACAAAGAAGGTGTTTGAGGCATATATATATAATAACAAATATATGGTTTTGAGACCACGGTTCCTAAGCAATTAAGTTGGACACAATTTTGATCACTAAAACTTTTTATCTTCTGATCGATTTTAATGATTTTTTGGTCATGTTATGAATATTGCGGTAAAACAGGTGCTTAAAAAATGTACAGAACTGCACTTAAGTACGTTATTTTTTCTAAAACGGTGATTTTAGGCTCGCTGCGAAAAAAATCGACTTGAGTCGTAATTATGCAAATACTATTTTAGAGGTCCCTACTCACTAATTATCCGAAATAGTGCGATTTAGTTTTTAAAAATAACTTAAAGGATTACAGTATAGTTAAATATTTTTCTAAAGTGATATATTTTCTAAATGGGGATTATGCCTGATTATAATTCTTTTTTTTATTGGATTGCAGCTTGCTTGATATATTTTTAGCTGCTGGTATAAATTAAAAAAAAAACATCACTTAAGAAAAATATTAACTGTACAGGGTGGTCCAACGATAGAGTAAAGTAAGATTTTCCTTAAATAAAATTATTTTTTGTAAAAATCGCATTGCCTATGGAGTATCTAGGGCCTAGGGGTAGACATATTGCCAGATTGGATTGCGGCAAAATCCGTAAACAGAAGTTAGAGATTTTGGGATTGCGGCACTTCAAGCATTTATATCATATGATTCCTATGAAACGTTGACTATTATTTCACTTCACGCATGAAACAGTGTTCCACATTGTTACAATCAAACAAAACTAACTCAAATTTAAAAAAGGAATAAACCTAAAACGACTAATATTTCACTTCACGTATGAAACAGCGTTCCACATTATTACAATCAAACAAAACTAACCCAAATTAACTCAAATTTAAAAATGGGATAAATAAAAGTAACCTTAAAAAAATGAAAACATCTGTTGGCACTGACGGGAACTCGCGCCGTCAAATCACTAGATTCACAAGCAATTGAAGGTGAAGTGATAGTTAGACTGGAAGCAATTGACCAAAAATTAGACTAGACTCTAGGGAGAGCACACCCATATCCCATCCATCTGTCCACCCTTACGTTTTTTCACTTCACCCATGGTCCTTCGCTCGCTAACCCAAGACATAACCAAAATAAAAAAAAACTGTAGAAATATAACCTAAAAACAACGGGGTTTGAATCCGGGCCGCCGAAGTGAGATCCAACCATCTCGACCACGAGGGCTCTAGCGACAAACTGATTGCATCGCGAAGACATGGCGCGAACGTAAAGGTGCACGTAAATAGTGCACTATATAAAAATCGGCCTTTCCCATTGGTCGATCCGCATGGCCCTCCGCTCGCTTCGCTCGCTACGGGGGCCCAACAAAATGACACTAACCAGGTGCTAACCCAAGACATACCCAAAATCAAGAAAAAAAGCTGTTTAGAAACATAATCTTTAAAAATAAATAAAAAAAAGCAACGGGATTCGAATCCGCGTTTTCCAGGTGAGACCCAACGATCTAAACCTCTACACCACTAGAGCTCTTGATACAAGTCGATTACATCACGTAGACATATCGTAATACGAGATGGATCAAGGTGGCCTTGGATGGATCGACCAATAGGAGAGGTCGATTTTTCCATAGTGCACTATTTGTGTAAAGGATCTTTAAATGCTGCTCTCCCTAGAGTCATAATACATTCTTTGTATCATGCCCTAGAGTCTAGTAAAATTATAAGCCTTTCGTGCCAAAAGCTTTACACGCATGCCCATGCGAGAAGGTGAAGAGCCGCAATAAACTGGCAATACCTATGTCAATGAATAATGAAATCCATTCCGGTGCATCCAAACCAAACGCTTATCAGTTGCCGAATCCCTATATAAATCAGTGTTGCTAGTAGACTTTTTTAAACTGTACTAGAAAATCAATGACAAATGTACTAGATCCCTTCTTTTTGTACTAAAAGATCAATAAAAGTTACAAAAAAAAACATTTTATTTTAACATAAGGTGCATGGTTCGTAACAGCTTAATATTTGCCCTGTCATGATAATTCATTATTTACCATTTTTTTAAAACAACATAACTACTAACTAAAAAATAAAACAAAACACTTATTGATAAATAATTGGTTTATCTAATAGGGATTTTTCTGGTTTCCATTAAAAGCATGTATTATTACCTAGTAAAATGGTCGCTATTAGCAATGAATTGCATGTCTCTGGTAATAAGCGTTTACGGATTTTGCTTTTCATCAAATTTAGTTGAGAAAATATTCTCTCCGCCGACGCACTACTGTGCGGCAAAGAGAAACCATTAAAAACGACACTACATATATTTTTAAAACTATATGTTTCTCAGCTCCTTAAAGGCAGTCAAGAACACACTCGTGTGATTACAGCGTCACCGCTTACAGCCATATACTTCTTTGTATCATGGCTTACAGCACATTAGTGCGCATAAAGCGTGGGGATTCCCAGAAAACTCGTGTCGTACTCGTACGGAGTAAACAAGCAGCCACACAACATAGCATATACGTAAAAAAATATATAGATAACATTCCATTTAAACAATAAGCGGATTGTGAAGCCAAAGAGTGAGATAGATATACAATTTTGTTTGACACCATATCATAAGTCTATCTTTATGTAGGACAGGCCGCCGCTGCGCTTGCGTACCGTTTTCATTTTCTATTGGTGCTGCTGCTGCCGGCCGGACAAACGATAAAACAAACCGAGGAGAAATCATGAAATCAATATGGCAATTTTCTGATTTTTAGCTAGCAAGTTTGTAGTGTGTATTGTGAACGATTTTTAAGTGATTATTGTTGTGTTTACAAGTTTGGACTATTTAAATATTTGTACTGTATTGTTTTCGAACCAATAATCCTCGATAAGTTATCAGAGATTTTAATTTCTAAGTAGGTAGTTTCAAAAATTATTTTGCATTTTTAGTATACCTAATCATATTTGTTTTGTATGTAAAATTGTGGTTGATTTATATTTTAATTAAGCCTTTGTAGTTGTAATGAAAACTTTGAATAAAATATTTAAGAGTATGCTTCTTCTTTTCCTGTTGAGCTATTTTCGCAACCTTATTGACATTTAAAAAAGATTGTTCAACAAAGTTATTTGTCAAGTTTTTCCAGACCCTGAAAAGTGCTTAGACGTACATACATTCTACATGAGATAAACTACAGGTAGTTTTTCCTAAGGTGCCAAGCTTTTAAAATAATTACTTCTGAAAACTATATTCTTACTTCATTCGAATAATTAGTCCAATAAAGAGTGTACCTACTCAAGTATTTTTGCATACCTATGATAATTAAGTAGGTAGTACCTAATCAAAATTTCAATAACTTATTTTATTTAAAACCGTTAAAATACGATGAATAACAAATAAATATTCCTAACAAACTATTCGTATGATATCATCTACATATCGTAAAACAGATTGTTAAAAAGTGTATATCGCATTCTGATTACTAAAAAAATATTAGCGTTCATATTTTAATGATTCCCGCTTGTATTTCAAATATTTGCATTTTAATTCGTCGAGGATCACCAATAGAATACCTCATGTTGACACATGCGCAAATAAGGCATGTCCTCCTTAAAGACAAACTTATGCGAGAAAACACAGCCGTCGTCTATATCTATCCTTTAACATTGGCTTCACCGCTGTGCTTATGCGAGCAATATATTTGTTATTATATATATGCAACATAGCCTACTAAATAATTATTGGATACTACGGCCTTTGTTTATATTAAAGACAATGCTACGGCCAATAGGGTCATAATATAAGAACAATTTGGGCTGATCGGAGTGATCGGTAATATTGGTTTTTAAATGTGTCATTGTGATTTAGTTATATGCTTTTTGTTTTTTCGTAATTATCAACTGCGAGAAAATGTATTAAAAATATTCAAATTGTATTTTTGCACAAAACAAGTAAACATGTATATTAGATTAGTACAGTTGTACTAGGTCTGGCAACACAGGTATAAATGATACGGATCTTTGTATCGGTACGTTAGATCATATACGTAAAAGAATAATGCGTACGATACGAATCTTCAGGAGAGGCTAAATGTAGCGCAAATGTCAAATCCTAACCTCAATCGTTTACGTTGGTGGTTGCACAATGTGAAAAAATAGTTGTACCTTAGATTAGGTAAGAGTAAGGATACCGCGAATGACATTAAGCCAATGTACTGAAATTGAAGCCTTTTCAGAGCGGCAGCCATTATTTATGTGGCAAAACACATATATTGTTGTGGCGGTGCTATTTTGCGAGTTTTTGAACAAAGAGATAAAAACTAAGATTCATAATGGTAAATTGTTCGGCATATGGTTGCAAGAGTCGAAGTGAGAAGGAGGCTGGAATTTCATTTCACATAGTTGTCTGCTGCCCTTGTAGTTTATTTGCATATTTCTTGTTTTAATAATAATGCATACTGTACACATTGTGTTACCTCTGAGTACAACATGGTAGGGATGTTTATTTAATTATCGATAGTAATTTGTTACCCGATCTTGGATATTTTGAGTCATCAAATAATCAATAAAGCCATAAATCTTCTTCAAGGAGTCATTCAACAGAGGCGTAGGTAATATATTTTTCATTCTCTACCTATAAAATGGCTATATTATTTTACGACTGAAAATTACTTTAACTTATTAATTATTACTTATAATTTCAATTAATTTATTGAAGTTACCCAGTAATTTATGTGGCAGCTGGTAAGAGGTTTTTCCCGTGTTATCTGTCCTCTTCTTTCCTTGTCTAAGAGTTGAACCATTGTATAAAAAAAAATAGTAGGATATTTTAAATGTATTGCATTCTCCTTCGCATATTAAATCATACAAGTTGTAATAGATGGCACTACCAGGCGCAAAACTTAAAAAATAAAGTGATGCCATCTCTTGAGAAGAAGCTACGTTTCCTTTTTTTTGTATACAAGACTGCTTTGCATTTTAAGATCCTTTACAGGCGTAGACGACTATATCAAAATCGGCCTCTCCTATTGGTCGATCCGCATGGCCCTCCGCTCGCTTCGCGGGAACTAACCAAGTGCTAACCCAAACTAACTAACCTAAGGCATACCCAAAATCAAGAAAAAAAATGTTTAGACACATAATCTTAAAAAAAAATAAAAAGTAAAAGCAACGAGGGTTTGAACCCGTGCCGTCCAGCTGGGGCCCAACTATCTAAACCTCTCGACCACAAGAGCTCTTGCGGCAAATTGATTGCATCACGAAGATATATTGTAATACGAGATAAATCGACCAATAGATACCGATTTTCATATAGTCGTCTACGCCTGTAAAGGATCTTAAAATGCGAATCAATACATTGCATGTTTATCTCCAGAGAAAACGGAATCAGCAGTATAATTCAATGCCGGTAGGGGTATTAGCTCTCGGAGTAGTTGTTTCGGCTGATCCAATCTTCTCACATATAGCCCAACACGGGGCTGGTCCAGACGATGGAGCATTCTCGGTTCGAGTGACGGCTGGTGAATGTCTTCTCTCAGGTAGGTGCATCAGGGTATCGATAACATTCATAGATAGTCAGGTTCCAGTGGGTGAAAGCCCACACACGTTCCTCTGATGAGTCCCGAAAGGACGAAACTATCTGGGGGAGGATTTTCAAAAGTCTCACTCTTGTGGTGTTTTTATAGTAGACGTGGAGCATTGAGCTTGATGTGATTCAAGAAATGTCTCCAACCAATTAAAAAAGTCATCCATTTTCTCTCTAAGGTGCTGGTACAATATTAAAAGCAGGAACGAAAAACTCTCAAAATCTACAGCATCTATATATTAAAATTACTCCGGTAACATATGTTTCACCCAGTTAGGGCATCATCAGACCTTAAAAAACATTTAATTCAAACAAAATCACCAGAAAAATAAAGGTTCTTCTTACCAAATATAGGACGATACACACACATACAAGCAAACGAACTCTAACTGTACACAAACATAACATTCCAAATAGGTACAAAGAATAAAAATTATAAATTATAATTTAATACACATGGTGACATCTGCATTAAACCCGAGTGACCTGACAAAAATAACAAAAAGAGCAAAAGTTTACTACCCATTAAACTGCAATATTCTGATGGTGTGGAGTTCCATTGTGGGGTATTAGATGACGCTACGTCTGCAGCGATGGTACCCATTACGGGCAATGGAGAAGTACAGTTAATGTTGTTAAAAATAAAATGATTTTGACCCCTAATTTTGTCATTAACACATACAAAATCGGGACTTTTTAGGGCCTTATTAATATCCATTGTCTCCAAAAGATCCAGCTTTCTACCTTTATCACATTTATGCAGAACAACATTTTCTTCTGGCGGGAAAGTGTGTCTATTTTCTAATAGGTGATTGGCAAATGCTGATTTACTCACCACAATATCGGTGTTAATATGTTTATCAAACTGAAATTTATGTTCTTTAATACGCGTTGCCACTTTCCTACCAGATTGTCCAATGTATACTGCAGGGCACTCAATGCCTTTAATTTCATATACTCCCGATGAAGTGAGCGGGTCCACCTTATCCTTAACAATATGACTTTTAAGTGTGTTACTAGTTTTAAAGGAGGTAATTACATTATATTTTTGAGAAATACGGCCAAAAATATTAGAAACTGTGCCAAAATAAGTTAAAGATCTATAGGTAACTTCCGGTTTAATATCTGTTTGAATAAAATTAAATGAAAGCTTATACCTGTTATCGAATTTACTATACAATTTTCCAATGGATTTTAATGGAAAATAATTATTTAAGGCAATTTGTTTAATAATATGAAGTTCTTTATTAAAGGCGTCTCTAGAGAGTGGGATGTTAAATAATCTATAAAACAGAGAATTAAAACTAGCGAATTTGTGGGTTGTTGGTGAATTTGAATGAAATTGTATGATATTCTCTGTCGCACTGGTTTTTCTAAAAATTTGAAACTCAATGGAGTTATTGTTTCTTTTTAGAAGGAGATCCAAAAAAGATAAGCACTGGTTGCTTTCATGTTCCACAGTAAATTCTATTTTAGGGTGGAGGCCATTTACAAAAATCAGAAATCCCTGAGCTGCTCATCACCACCGTTCCAAAGGATACAAATATCCACGTATCTCTTATAAAATACTAGATAATTAGAAAATTCACTAGA
The DNA here is from genome assembly GCA_016904865.1 of Pissodes strobi. Lineage (NCBI taxonomy): Eukaryota > Metazoa > Arthropoda > Insecta > Coleoptera > Curculionidae > Pissodes > Pissodes strobi. The sequence continues at coordinate 15,155 of MU192886.1, read as the reverse complement.
TGTTATTTTGCTTTCCAGTTTGCACATAAATACCTCGCTGAGAAACGGCGAGAGACAAGAACCCATGGCGAGTCCTTCCTTCTGTCTGAAAAAACGATAATTAAATTGAAAGACGATTGAAAGAAGTGATAAGAGGTGCTCAACCTTGATGGCTGCTTGACTCGAACTGTGCTGCGTTTGTTATTGAAACCCGGGCGTATTTCTTAGAATTTGTGCTGCGTTTGTTATTCGATCCAGTAATTCTTCTCTTGTATTTATTTTAGTGGACTATACCAGTGATTTGAACCACCCCCAAAGACAATAATCCAAAAGATTAAGGTCTGGCGCATTATACGCACCACCTCGACTAATCTATCGGTTAGGAAAGTTTTGGTTTAAAAAATGTCTTACACGTAAACTGTAGTGTGCAGGGGCTCCATCATGCTGCAAATACATGTTTTGTCTTACACGAAGGGGAACATTTTCTAATAGATTTCTAGTGATTTTCAAGAAAGTCTAAATATTTTTCTCCTACCGTCCATTATGAATGGACCAATTAAATGACCATTTAACATTCCACACCACACATTAATGCTAAATTTGTGTTGAAAATTATGTTTAACCGTAGCGTGAGGATTTTCATAGAACCATCGATGTTTATTGTGAAGATTATTTATACCATCCCGCGTGAACTGTGATTCATCAGTGAACAAAACATACCTATACAACCTTCGATCTTCATTAATCCAATTACAGAATTGCATTCTCAACTAAAAATCACCCTCCTGAACCCGTTGTACATAAAATGGGTATAAACAATTAATGTGAAGATTTCTCCAAGCAGACGATTGTGTAATTTTATAAGTATCTGCAATCCGCCTAGTGCTTGCTTAAGCTTGGGTCATTTTCGACGGCATTAAGTATAGCCTCTTCTAGTTCAACGTCAGGTCCCGATTCTCTTTCAGATACAATTTTCGCGCTTGGAAACATCCCAGATTCTCCAGCAGTAATAAAAACTCTTCTATATGGCACCCTTCTATTTGGAAAATGACGCTGATACTCCGCGACTGCTTGAATTGAGACCCCATTGCAGAAGCCATAGACGAATATTATA
>MU192886.1:0-13962 GCA_016904865.1 Pissodes strobi | reverse complement strand
ATTAGATTTATCAAAATGAGATTTTGTGTAGGTAAATGGTATAGGAAAAGGACAATTTTCGCATATTTTTCACTTGCTTCGTTTTCAAATTTTTAAATGGAACACCCTGTATTTTTTCATTTTTGGATTTCTGAGACAATTCTAGATCGGAATGTGATATTTTAAAAAGTTTTTACGCCTTCTTGATTTTTTTAGAGCCAGTTTTAATATTGGATCTAGGTGGCCATGGCCGGGCGCAAACTAATCTATGGACCTCAGATTGCCAAAATCACATTTTTATGTCTAACTCTTTTTTTTTAAATGGCGACCCTTTTTTGACAAGCACTTTCCGTAAAGAGGGATTCACGATCGGATTAAAAATAAGCTCAGAAATTAAATATTACTAAGCAAAATACTGGATAAAAATTTATTTATTTTTGTCAAGTGTGCCATGGATAGCCATGATGTATGATCTATCCAGATTCCGGGTCAACTCCGGATCGCCAACGAGACGCACAGCTCTCTTCTGAATGGAATCCAGCAGCTTTAGGTTATGCTTTGGTGCGGCACCCCAGATATGTGAGCAATATTCTAAGCACGGTCTTATTTGCGCTTTGTACAGCAAGAGCAACTGCTGCGGTGTATAGAGTTTTTTGTTGCGAAATAGCGCACCAAACTACTGGGAGGCTCATCTTGCGATGTTAGCAACATGGTCATGCCATGACATATTGCTGTTGACTGAGATACCCAACAGTCCGATAGACGAGGATGAAGGAATGGTCGATCCTGCCATAATGATGTCAGGGCCCGCTGTATTGGCCCTCTTGGTAAACGTTGCTGCTTGGGTCTTTGCTGCATTGAACTGGACCAAATTTCGGTCGCCCCAAGTTTGAACTTTCGTCAGGTCTTGATTAATAGCTGTAATCTGCTCCTATCTGCGGTGATGAGTCTCAGTCGCTGATAAGGGTTTTTCTGATCTAAAGTGAGAGACAAGGGTACTGTCATACAGGATTATTCGTTTCGATTAGCAGGTCATTAATATAGATTAGGAACAGAGTTGGTGAAAGTATTGTTAGTATATAAAATAATTTTTATCCCTGACGAAGGTCACGATATACTGACCGAAAGCTTGGACGCAAAACAAATAATCTTTTAATAAACCTTATTGGCTGAATACCCGTTAATTATTGCTACACACACACACACACACACACATATACGCTTTACTATTACTGTGGCCTCACCATCCCGATCATCGATTGTGGCCACATGGCCATTCATGGGTTAGACGTGACCGAAAAAATATGTGTTTTCATGCAATAGGACTCTGGCGTCTATACACTCCGTAGAACCAAAGATATACGTGAGTTTATATTGTGACATCTGAGGTCACAGTAATAGTTATTTAGTATGATGCCGTAATAATAGACAATTATGACAATGTGTAACAAAGATGTCGTAGTAATAGGGAATATGAAAGTAGTGGAATTTGTGTATAATTGTGTAAAGTTGAGGTCGCTATAATAGCAGTACCAACTATTTTTTTGTGTATCTCTATCGAGGTTTCTAATATACAAAATTTTTGTTCTAATTTTGCGTTAAGATAATATATAATCTACTCAAAAGTCAGCAAACGACTTACATTTGTTGCCTATAACCTGAAGGTGTATTTTGATTATTGATTGTAGGTAGAATTTAGGCTAAAAGAGTTTATCTCACTGAAAACCGAGGAAGGGAATTTTTAGCATTGCAGGCGATCCTTTCGAATCCTTCTGAAAATCTGGATAGAATAATTTTGGTGCCTTTGCTTCTTTGCAAAAGCATACAAAATCGAGGTTCTTAAAAAAATAACTTTCGTGACGAAGTATTTGACACAGAAATTAACATGGCAAACGTTAATTTCTTTTAAATAAATAGGAAAAAAGAAAATGTTTTGAAGTGTTTCTTTTTTAATTGCCCAAATGAGACAAACTTCCTCAGGGATTGAGCTACTTACTGAGCGGGTCCCCAGGTGGCGGATAGCTGGAGGGCCAGAACTGCCATAAGGTGCATTTGGTCTGCCAGGGAATAAGAGTGACTGAGGGTTACAAAGCACCGATCATGCTGCCCGAACAGCCGGCCGCAGACCAGCTCACGACACATGCCGTAAACCTCGCAATGATCCTCGACAAGGTAGTGGGCTAAGGGGCACGGGAACCTTGGCTTAATTGCCTGGGCCATGTGGAAGGGTACAACCATAAAACCCTCCCAATCCTAAGGTTTTGTCGGCGTCGAAAGGATGGGTGGCTGGGGGTGTATTCAGCCGATAGCCTACTAAACTCGAGGTACCGGGCACACCCCGTTTTATTATCGTGGGACTTACTACAAAACACAGGGAAAAAAACATAAAGAAAATGGGGGATTCGAAAAGGGTTCCCTATCGCAAGGCCCCCTGTAGGGCGAGGGAGCAGCCGGGCAGAGAAAGGACATGGGCCCTTAGCCAGCGTAACTGAGAAGGTCCGCTCCAAAAACAGGTGCGGATCTCAGAGGAAGAGGGCGAAGAGGAAGAGGCTTCTGGCGGCTAAACTGACAGCGAGCTCGTCTTCGGCCCACACACAACCTGGCACGCCGTCGTCGGACAGTTCCGTAGGAGGCACTCCGGAAACGGCTGGCGGGAAGACGAAAAGGAAGATCGACTCAGGGGTCAATCAGGAGGCACCGGGGCAAGACCAGTAGAAGGTGGGTCATAAAATAGCTAGACCCGCGGAGGAAATAAGACCGCGAGTGGCTCCACTCAAGGGGTCCCGCAGTCATACGCTCAGGTAGTCACGGCGGAGGGACCGAGGATGCTGGTCGGTTTTCGGGGGCAGGTAACAAACCTGTCCCCCGAAGACGTGCTGAGCATAATGAGGGGAGATATAGCTCCCCCAAAGATTCGCATGATCAGGGTATGGCGGTGCCATATCCTGATGATCGCGGATGACGAGGACTCCAGAGGGTGGATCCGTAGGGCGCTGATTAAAGTCAGGCCCTGTGGAATCGCTAACCTGGTCGAGGTGAACCCGCAAGGGCTGAGGCTCGTGAAGGCGGCGGTCTGGATTCGTGAGCTGGAGCCATAGTGAGTTGCCTTGAGTTCCAGAACGGTTTAAACTGCAGACTCTGGACAATCTGGAAGATGAACACGAAGTAGGGCTCCTGGATCGTGACGGGGTGGACTATAGATCCGCTGGCACCATCGCGTCTAGGGGCTCTCTCCTGTTCTGTCTAGCGGTGCAGGTAAGGTAACCCTGACCGCACCGGGGTCGGGATACGAAGAGGAGCCAGCAGCTCCTAGTAGGAGCTCTGCGAAGGAGGTCCTCGAGGGTGAGCTCGTCATGGACGTGGATGTCGGAGCCTCTATGGAGGCTGCCGGTTCTGCCATGGTGAAATCGCCGCTAGCGGCTCCTCAGTTGTGAGCTAGTGTAGAGGTGAGCCCCCCTCCCCGAGGAGTGCCACGAAGGAAGAGCTCCGTCAGTCTGACTCAGACTGAGGGGACACTCTCTCTAGACCGAACGCAGCGTGGACGTTTACCATGTCTATTCTCCAGATAAATCTGCAGCATAGTAGAGCTACGTCGCACCTATGCAGGATTATAGTAGAGGAGCGTACAGTAATTCTATTTATCCAGGAACCTTGGATTTCATATCCAGAGTAAAGTGGCTGTCCATGTCGGGAACTGTGTTGTACACAACGGACCCGACCCTGGGGGACCCTAAAGTAGGTATATTGTCAGTGGGGTTGGAGGCCTTTCTCTTAAGGGATAAGGCTGCCAGGGACCTGGTCCCTATCCTGATTAAGATACCTACAAGCGCAGGTGTGCAGAGGGTGGCACTAGCGTCAGCATACTTCCCAACCGATCAACCCTGCCCGCCGGAGGGAATCATTAATCTGGTTACCTACTGCGAGGAGGTAAATGTACTGGATGTGACAGCAACGCGCACCACATAGTGTGGGGCATAGCTGGGTCCAATCGGAGAGGGAAATGATGGATGGAATTCATTGCTTCTGTGTGGCGACAGGTGACCAATAGGGGGTGTGAGTCCACTTTCTTTACTAGGGGACGAAGCTCGTTCATAGACTAGACTCTGTGCACCAGGGCGTTGTTCCCGGATATTACGAAATGGGGTGTGTTGGTGAAGGACTCGATGTCTGACCACAGATACATTGCCATAGAACTGGGGCCTTCCTCAACGAAAGCTGAGGATTAGGAACCCCAGAGCAACCAACTTGGACCTCTATAGGGAGAAGCTAAGTTGGCGTCTAAGGGGCATGCCGAAGAAATGCCGGGCCGCCGATGAGCTGGATGGTGCCGCTATGTGGACAGGATCATCGATGGCCGGGGCTTTCGCAAGCAGCTGCCCTGTAATTAAATTGCATTTGAATGGGAAAACTCCTTGGTGGAATCAACCCTGGAGAACGTTAGGAAACAGCTGGGGAAGCTCTTTAATAGGGCTACACAGCGGAGTTGATACTGACTGGGACTTATATAAAGAGGTCCTGGGGCAGTACAAGAAACAGTTGAGAGGATCGCCAAGGAGTGCCTGGAGGGCCTACTGTGGAGAGGCGCTCCATCTAGTGCATGTGTCGTTGACTCGAGCGATTGTATTCGCGCTATGTCTTCGTGATGCAATCAATTTGCAGCATAAGCCGACGTAGTCTAGAGGTTTAGATGCTTGGGTCTCGATTTTGTGGCTATCGGCGGCGGCCGGCGGCTCGGGTTCAAACCCCGTTCCTTTTTTTATTTTATTATGGTTAAGTTTCTAAACAGTTTTTTCGTTGATTTTGGGTATGTCTTGGGTTAGTTTTGGTTAGCAAACAGTTTTTTTCTTAATTTTAGGTATGTCTTGGGTTACGTTTGGGTTAGCCCTTGGTTAGTTTCCTTTTCTTGAGCCTCCGTAGCGAGCGGAGGGCCATGCGAAAGGTGAAATATTACTTATTGTAATACGTGCCCGTACTTTGGATGCACTTTTTACGAAATATACAGCAGCTTGCATGTGTTTCCTCGAATAAATAACACAATCATATCGGGAACGATTTAGACCCGCGCGACCTAGCCACTAGTCCAACCCCGGCCGCTGCTGAGCTCTGCAAGGTGCTGTCAAGGGGCCCAGTTGTAAAATTCGGCAGTGTCCGTAAGCCAGGTGGAGGCTATACGTCGTCACCGGCGGATACTCTGCACAGCGACTGAGACTCATCACCGCAGACAGGAGCAGATTACAGCAATTAATCAAGACCTGGAGAAAGTTCAAACTTAAGGCGACAGAAATTTGGTCCAGTTCAATGCAGCAAAGACCCAAGCAGCCACGTTTACCAAGACGACCAATACGGCGGGCCCTGACATTATTATGGCAGGATCGACAATTCCTTCATCCTCGTCAATCGGACTGCTGGGTGTCTGGGTCAACAGCAATATGTCCTGGCATGACCACGTTGCTAACATCGCAAAATCAGCGTCCCAGAAGCTTGGTGCGCTATTTCGCAACAAAAAACTGTATACACCGCAACAGTTGCTCTCGTTCTACAAAGGGCAAATAAGACCGTGCTTAGAGTAATGCTCACATCTGGGGTGCCGCACCAAAGCAGACCCTAGGGCTGCTGGATTCCATTCAGAAGAGAGCTGTGCGTCTCGCCGGCGACCCGGAATCTAGATAGTTTGGAACACCGCAGACGTGTGGCCGGGATGTCCATCTTTTACAGATACTTTCACAGATGTTCCCAGGATTTGGCTTCCCTCATCCCGCCCCTGGCAACGCCTGTCAGATAGTGACGACACACGGCAAGAGCGCACCAGTTCGTCGTACAACTGGAAACATCTAGAACATCGCTTGACAAGAACTCATTTGTCTGGCGCACTGCTTCACTGTGGAACTCACTCCCAGGACATCTGTTTCCCCTTCATTACAACCTACAACTATTCAAGAACCATGTCAATCATCATCTTCGCACACACACCGCTCGACGAGCGCCATTGGATCTCACTTTAGTGCGTGTGCTGTCATAAAAAAAAACACGGACCACACACTTCCTAGGCTCAAGAGGCGAGGGCCGGAGAGCTCGGGTTGGGGCTGACTATGGCACTGCCAAAAAGGTGGTCACCTAGGCTAAGGCGGGCAATCGAGATATTTCCTAATTTAAGACGGCAGATGAGGATGGGGTCTTCCCGGCGCTGCTGCAGCGTGACGGAAGACTCCTTAGCACGCGGCCGCTGATTCAGGGCCTTCATCGAACATGGGTATGTGCCGAAGCCCTAGAGGCATAACAGAGTGGTGTTCATTCCCAAAGCGAGAAGGGGGTTGTTTGTCTTTTCCTGTGGTGTCTAGTGGAAGAGATCCTAGGCATCCTGGGAGTAGAGCATGGGATCTATGTACAGGTCTGTGCAGAAGACGTTGTTATTATGGCACAAAGTGCTGAGGTGGGGATATTGCAGACGCTTCTGGAGGAAGCACTGACAAGGTTCTCGCAGTAGTGTAGGGATAATGAACTCAGGGCGAATCCCAACAAGGTATAGATGGTCATCTTTACCAGGAAAAGGAAGCTGGAGGTCTCTCCCAACATCACGTTGGAAGGAACCCCTCTTGTGACTAAGAAATGCGTCAAGTATCTGGGTATCTGGTAGGACTGCAAACTGACCCCTTTTTTTGCGGTCCTGATTGTTTTATTAACAAAAACCTGCGAAAACTTCAATTTTTTTTAAAAACGTGTTTTTTTTTTAATTCCCCCTCTAATATCTATTTACCTAATTGAGGTATAGACATTTTTTTTTACTTTAAAACACACACTTTGGCGCTTCTTTCCAACTATAAAAAAGTTGGTATTTTTTATTTTAAACATGTACGACTAAAATATCGATGACCTTGGGACTTTAAAAATTATGCAGGCAAATGTTTACCAATCGAAAAACTTTTTTGTTTATGGGAACTTCATATAATATTGTGCGAAGAAAATGTAGCCAAAAGGTTAAAGGAGTTTTTAGTAGCAAAACCGTCATTGTCACTTTTATAGTTTATGCTATATTATTTTTTAAAGCGCGCGGAATTTACAAATTCGGTTATTCTCGGCGAATATTGAGTGGCCGGTCGGTCGGACGAGAATAGTAATTTGTGTAATGTTGTTTTCGTCCAGAAATGTGTCAATTACTACGTTTTGCACGTTTTGGTGCTTTTAGATAATTTTGGTTAGCTATTCGCTCAACTTTCGGTTACTTTCAGTTAGTTCCAATTTATTTTAGTCATTTGAACCGAATACGTTATAACCAATTTAAATGATTTTGGTTAATTTGAGTTAGTCGCCAAAATTTCCGTTATTTGGGGTAGTTCCAACTTAGGTACTTTAATATTTTTAATCTGTTTACGATACGTTTTAGCCCTTTTGGTTTCTGGTTACTTTTGGTTAGTCGTTCAATTAACTTTCGGTTAATTTTAGTTAGTTTTAATTTATTTTAGTCATTTGAAACGGTTCCGATACATACGTTATAACCAATTTTAAGGTTTTTGGTTTAGTTTTAACTTACTTTAATATTTTTAATCTGTTATGATACGTTTTAGCCGCCTTTGGTGCTTTTAATTACTTTTGGTTAGTCATTCAATGAACTTTCGGCTAGATTCAGTTAGTTCCAATTTATTTTAGTCATTTGAACAGTATCGGAATACGTTATAATGAAATTTAATGTTTTTGGTTAGTTTTGGTTGGTCGCCAAAATTAGGTTAATTTGAGTTCGTTTTAACTTACTTTAATATTTTTAATCTGTGCCGATACGTTTTAGCCCGTTTTGGTTAGTCGCCAAATTTCGGTTAGTTTTAACTTACTTTAATATTTTTAATCTATTCCAATAGCCCATTTGGTGCTTTTAGTTACTTTTGGTTAGAAAGTTCAATCAATTTTCGGTTACTTTCAGATAGCCCCAATTTATTTTAGTGATTTGAACGCGTTTTGATTTCTAGTTAGTAGCCAAAATTCGGTTAATTTGGGTTGGTTTTAACTTATTTTAACATTTTTAAGCTCTTCCGTACGTTTTATACCTTTTTGGTGCTTTTGGTTACTTTTGGTTAGTCGCTCAATCAACTTTCGGTTAATTTCAATTAGTTTTGGTTAGTCGCCAAAATTCGGCTAGTTTGAGTTAGTTTTAACTTACTTTAATAATACGTTTTAACCAGTTTTGGTAATTTTAGTTACTTTTGGCTAGTTTTGGTTAGTAAATCAATCAACTTTCGGTTACTTCCAGTTAGTGCTTTCCAATTTATTTTAGTCGTTTGAACCGGTTCCGATACGTTGTAACCAATTTAAATGTTTTTAGTTAATTTGGGTTACTTTCAACTCACTTTAATATTTTTAATCTGTTCCGATCGTTTTAGCACTTTTTGGGTGCTTTTAGTTACCGTTGGTTATTGGTTCAATCAGCTCTCGGTTATTTTCAGTTAGTTTTAATTTATTATAGTCATTTGAACCCTCCAATATGTTATAATCAAATTTAATATTTTTGGTTAGTCGTCAAAATTCGGAACGTTTAGGTAAGTGATAGTTATAATTTTGAATTTTAATTTATGAAAACGTTTCTGGAATTGTAGGATAAATCGAATCTATGCAAATAATATCTATTAGGACCGTCGCGTCGGTCGCCGTCGTAGATTAAATTTTGAATGATACAGGTTCGATATGAACTATGCTTACTGAAACGTGGTTTAACATTACACGCGTTTCAATATAATGTTCATATCGAACTAGTATCATTAATAACTATGATACAAAAATATTGTATCATGATTAATAACTATTATTTATTCCCGAAACTTTACACTACATCGGCAACGTGGTACAAAACGTGGCAACCTGGCAACAGGCGCATTTCTTGTCGCTCGCGCTTCAAGAAGACGGATGGACGCTTCTTTATCCGTGTCACCCCCGCCGCGCTCACCCCGTCGTCACCGATCTATATTGATCGTATTATATTCGTTATATTCGTTTTCGTTGTGGATTAAATAATGGGTAAAATTTTGTCGATTTTTTATCCAGCTTAGAACCAAATCAAAGCTATTGGATATTGTTAAGAAGATCATTCTACACATGAAATCTCAAAATACGACGTTTTTTGCGGTCCCGATTCCTTTTATTTAAAAAAAAAATGTGATAACTTCCCCTTTTTAAAAATTTTGTTTTTTTATATTTCCACTCTAATATCTAAACACTCAATACAGCTATCGATATATTTTTTTTTTGTTTTAAAACATACACTTAGGCGCTTCTTTCCAAATATAAAATGGTTCGTATTTTTTGTTTTAAATATGCTCAAAATATCGATGACCTTGGGACTTAAGAAATTATGCAGGCAAATTTCCACTAATCGAAAAACTTTTTTGTTTTTGGGAATTTCATATAACATGCAGCGAATAAAATGTAGACATTTATTCGCTTTTTGTAGCATAAGCATTCTTGTCACCTTTATAGTTTAGGAGCTACGATTTTTTAAAGCGCGCGGAATTTAAAAATTCCGTTTCTCGTCGGTTAATCTGGAGCGACAGGTATGTATCATGATACAATAACAGGGAAGGTAGGATATTGCGCAGACAGCCGAACAGCTGTCAACTTTTGTGACGTAGAAAAGAGAGTAAACATGGCGTCTTGTTGTATTCTTTACCATTGAGCTTGGTGTGTTTCTTGTGCTTTTTTGCTATTTTTCCGTTTCTGGCTGGATAATATCAGATTTAGATATTGTGTGGTGTGAACTATAACTTTTTTGCAGTGTTTGGTGCTAAAAGTTTTATATTTTATTGGGTAAAGAAGTGAAACTTTGACAATTAAAAATGCGTTGTGCCGTGCACGGTTGTAACACTGATAATCAAGCGCAAAACTTTGATAAAACTATTAGATTTCATACATTCCCGAAAGATACTTTGTCGCTAAAATTGTGGGTAAACGCTTGTTGCCGTAGTGATAGTTTTAATCCTAAAACGTCGCGAATATGCTCTAGACATTTCAAGGACGACGACTTTGAAAGAAATTTGATGCATGAACTTTTGAATTATGACTCAAAAAAGGGGCCTAAGCTAAAGTGTGATGCAGTGCCTACGCTCAATTTGCCAAAATCAAAACAACCATCAAGGACCGAGCAAAAACGACAAGAAAGGGCCACCAAAAGAGGTGCCAAAAAATATGTAGAAGGACTTATCCAATCACAAACAACAAGGTATGTCAAAATTAAAATATATTATTTATTTATGCACTAACCCTAGGGATTTATTAATTGATGACGCTAAACGGGTTTAAAGGATAATTTTTAAAATCTGGTGATTATTATGAGTTTATTCACAAATAAATGATTGTCGGATGGACCAGTAAAGTTTAGCCCCACCATCTACAATTTTATTAATTGCTCAAACATTAATAAAGTTGCAAATTTTCGTGGATAGTATTTAATATTGATTTTGAATCATTCTCCTTATTTATTATATTATTTATTTTGAAACAAAACTCAGAAACAAAAAAGTCAGAGGAAAATTCAGTATTTTTTTAGCGTATTCGTATTGTAGGTACTCGGAATCAGAGGTATGATTTAAGATTAATGTTGTGGCACAGTAGGTTAATTAATTGTATGATAACATGTATGTTTAATGGCGTTGGTTAATTGAGGATTTCATTACACTTGTAGCACTAACCAGCAAGACACGGAAGCTTCTACATATGTAACTGCTAGCAGTGAATCTTCGCAACCAGGTATTTTGTTAAGTGATAGACATCCGGCCAATGTATCAGTTGGGTAAGATTTGGTTACTTTTTTTTGGAACATACCTTGTGATGATTCTATCTGTAAACGTATATCTATGAATGTATATGTAATATGTGTGCTAATAATATCTAGTTAGTTCTAATTTACTACAACTAGTTTTTGTAGTAAATTCAATAGTTCATTATTGATTTTTCATGTGTGTGAGTGTGTGATTTATTTTCAACAAACATTTTTTTTAAGGGTTAATACAGAGGAAGATCTATACAGAGAATTACAAGATGAAAATGACAGTTTAAAAAGAAAAGTAGCAAGATTAGAGGCTACACAAAGTGCTGTACAAAGACTTTTCACTTTAAGGCAAATTAAAAGATTAGAAAACCCCCGTGTTAGACCTATTTGGTCTGTGGAAGAAGTCTCACAAGCTATAACTGTATATTCCGCTGGACCAAGGGCATATCGTTTACTTCTTAAAAAAGGATATCCATTCCCTGCAGTATCTACCTTGAAGTCTTGGACTAAAAAAATCAAAATTGTGCCTGGAATAATAAAACCAGTTATAAACGTAATTAAAAGAAATGAACTAAGCATATGGGAAAAAATATGTGTTCTTTCTTTTGATGAAATGAAAGTTCGAAAGGCGTATGCATATGACAAAGTCAATGATCACTTGCTCAAACCGAGTAATTATGCCCAAGTAGTAATAATGAGGGGATTAATTGGGTCATGGAAGCAGCCCATTTTCTTTGACTTTGATAGGAAAATGGATAAGGACTTATTATTCAAAATAATAGGGTTTGTGGAGAATGCAGGGTTCTATGTTTGTGCTATCGTTAGTGACTTAGGGGGCAGTAACAGAGGTTTACACAAAAGTTTGGGAATGACAATAGAAGAGCCTTGGTTTAAAGGGCCCACAGAAAATCACAATATTTATGTTTTTGCTGATGTCCCACACCTTCTCAAGCTGATCAGAAATAATTTCATGGACTATGGGTTTATTATTAATGAAAACGAAATAAACAAAGGCTTATTAATTAAACTTCTAAGTTTAACTTCTGGTTCTGATCTGAGAATAACACACAAGATTAATATTGACCTATTGTCAGTTGAGGGGCCACAAAGACAGAAGGTTAAATTTGCTGCAATTCTTTTTTCTCATACCATTGCCCAATCTATAAATAGGTGTGGTACTATGGGGTATTTCTCAGAAGAAGAAAATTGGATGGAATGTGCAAATTTTTTCAAGACAGTAAGTATTTTTGTATAGTAAAATATTTTCGAACAAAACACGGTGATTTTATTTTGTATATTGTGATGTGATTGTCCTGCATAAATAATAAATAAAACATTTGGATGCATTAAGCCTGCCATATTCCAATAACAGTTTTGAAAATTAACAATTCAATTTTCAATACTGTTTTCTCTTTAGTATAATATTAGGACATATATTTTCTTCAAAAAATATCAGAAATACCTAATATATTTGTAAGTTTTAATATATCTGCATTTTTTAAATAATGTGCAATCTGCATACCAACATTGAAATGTGTGTTTTTTTTTGTTTCAGGCAAATGACTGGTTTGATTGCCTGAATGTCAGAGTACCAAAATCAGACACACGGCAAAGAGTTCAAGCTTATGGATTAAATATAGATTTGCAGAATGAAATTTTAGATGAAATGACCAAAGTCATGTATAATTTGAAAGTGAAAGGAAAGAAATTTATGATGCCTTTTCAAAAAGGTATGTGTATTGTGTATTGTATAAAAGGTGGTCTGTTTATTATAGGATGATACCTTTTCTCAGAATCTACAGGGTGTTCGAAAAAGTCTTCAATAGAAAGTCAAGAAGTTTGAATCAAAGTTTTGTTTTATTACATTTTTGCATATACACGGTGCTCAGTTTGGTGTGGACAAGCATTAACTTTCTTATTTTAAATGGAGCATCCTGTATATTATTACATTTTTAGGTTCTACGTGCAATTCCATGAAATTGTATGTATCATAGGTACTTTATTTTAACTGTTTTTGATATATAAACAATTGAAAATCGCCTCTTTCTTGACTTGCCTAGATTATCGAAGAGATAAATCTATTTAACATAGAGGGAAACGGTTTTCACTTTCCTATCTTAACTTTTTAAGGTCTATCAATTGACATCAATTTTACTACTCTCAATAAAATTTAATATCTGTCAAAAATTTTGAGAGAAATAGGCGATTTTCAACTGTTTATATATCAGAAACAGTTTCTTGGCATTTCACGTAGAACCTAAAAATGTAATAATATACAGGATGTTACATTTAAAATTACCAAGCTGAGCACCCTGTATATATACAAAAATACCAAATAATAAAATACTTTTAAACTTATACATAACATAAATGATGTTTATGAGAATTATAATCTATCTTTTGTTTTAGGTATCATACAAAGCAACAATGCCTTAAAAAGTCTTTATGTAGACTTAAGGAATAGGTTTGGAATCAAATATATTTTAACATATAATCTCAATCAAGATGTATTAGAAAATTTTTTTGGAGTTATGAGGCGTATTGGTGGCCTTTATGATCATCCAGATGTTCTGGAATTTAAATATAGAGTAAGGAACTATATTTTGGGAAGAAATGAAGGATCTCTAGTAGAAGGCGCCAATATTGAAGATGATGAGGGTGACCAAGGACCTATGCCAAACGTTGGGGAGGTTCTTCTCAGTGCTTCTTGTTTTGCACCCTTGATCGGGCCTGAAAATGTGAGTGGGCTAGAGTCTTGTGACGAAAATACTGAAGATGATTTTGAGCAGTTAAAATATGATGCCCTTGAACATGTAACAGGATATATATGTCATAAACTTAAGATTCCCACTGTAGAAGAGACCAGTCCATCATTTACATGGACTGATCAAGTTTCCGAGGGTGGTCTGAAAAACCTTCAGAAGAATTGGTTCACAAGGTTCATGAGTTGGAAAAAATTTTCAATAACGTCAATGGTGACACAATTAAAATTGGAAAGAACTATTTAAAAAATTTAATGAATCTTGCCCTAGAAATAGATTGTGATGATAAAGTTAAATTATTATTTTTTAGGTCTAGGATGTATTTTAGAATTAAAAATCTAAATAATGAGATCAGGGACAGTGCACCTCAAAAAAAACGGAAATTTGCCAAAATAACAAAATAATATTTTTATTAAAAGTTATTTTCTAACTTAGGTATAAGTTTTACATCATTTTAATGCCGATTTGTTTATG
>JAEQML010060757.1:0-26743 GCA_016904865.1 Pissodes strobi | reverse complement strand
TTGATATTTTTGTAACTTATTGAATAAGGGGGACAAGATGATTTCTTTAAAAAAAATTTTGATTTCCTAAGGTTGATGATGTCGTAATTTGTGATTTAAAAGTTTGAAAATTGTTTTTACCAGTTACCACGTATTCATCCAATGGCCGCTATACAACGCGTGTTAACTCGACCGACTCTGAGCGTTCGATAATAACATCAGTATTTTAATACTACGGTCACGTGATTAAAAACTCCACTCTCACTCTACCACGGCATAATAAACAATCGGCAGGCTCACTCGCCTTGTCGATAACGCTACGCACATATCCTCGCGCACGCCGCCATTTGGGGATCCAACCTGTCAATCAAACCATTGTCGTCGTTTGTTACAATAAAAAGAAATAGTTACGGCAGCTTGGAATCAGTAGCGTGTGCTTTGTTTTTTGATTGTGATGTGAGTTTATAGTTTCTGTCAGTTTTCTTGAGAATCGTAGATTAATTTTCTAGATTTTATGATATAGCAGTTATTTTCTAGTATAATTTATTAACTTTGACGTGTTTTCACTATGCCTGGGCAAAGTTGTGCAGCAAAAAACTGTAGGAACAAACGAATAAACTGCAATAAAAGCTTTTTCGGTTTCCCAGAGATCCTATTAGGTATGTATATGGGATATAATTTAAAATATACTATTTAAGGGTCGATACCTACGTATTTAGATTTAAGACGGTCAGTTTAAACAGGTGAATGTAATTAAGAGTTTAGGGTCAATATTTAATATTTATAGACTTTAATACGAGGGAGATTTCAGTAATGAATTTGTGTACACTAAAATACCACTTTTGATAGAAATTACCAGTAATTACCTCGAAATGACCACTAATTTCCTCTGTTACCCCTAATTATCTCAGAAATTACCACTCAATACCACTTAAATTATCAATAATTTTCACTAATTACCAATTAAATTACCACTGAAATTGCCATTAAATTCCACGAATTAAAGTTAGTTTTAAATGATGCACTTGATTTAAAACTAAATAGCATGTTGCTAGTACGTATATAATAAACGTACGAACTTCTCGATGCAAAAAATCGAACTCGGCACCCCGAAAAACCCTCTCTTAAAGTATTCGAATCGAAAAAGATAATCCACCTACGAAATTTTAATTTTTCGAAAACTTTTGTTGAAAAAAATTTTTTCGTTTTTATCTGGGAAACGATTAAAGGGATCCATTTACATGTCATTATCATAAAAATTCATTTTTCGAAAACGTATACGAGGTGGTAAAAAATATATTTTTAAAAATGTCTCCTTTTTCCAAATATTTCGGTATTTGTACGGCCTCGATGCAAAAATCGGCACACTCAAAAATCCCCTCCTAAAGTATTCGAGGCGAAAAAGATCATAAACCTACAAAACTTTAATTTTTCGATTTTCTTTAAAAAAAAATTTCGTTTTTATTTCGGAAACAGCTAAAGGAATCCATTTAGATGTTACCATCATAAAAATAGAGTTTTCATAATCATATATAGGGTGGTAAAAAAATTAAATTGAAAAAAATTGTTTTTTTTTCCAAATATTTCTGTACAGAAAAATCGTAAGACCTTTTCGATGCAAAAATCAAACTCGGCACACCCAAAAACCAACGCCCAAAGTATTCAAAACGAAAAAGATCATCTACCTACAAAATTTTAATTTTTCAAAAATTTTTTTGTAAAAATTTGTATTGTTTTTATATCGGAAACGGTTATAGGAATTCATTTACATAATTTCTTTTCTTTTCAACTGATTCCAAATCTTGAAACAACGATCGTGTGATTCTTAACTATAATATTATAAAATAATTAAATCTAATATTTTAATTCTTGTTTTGTAAAAAAATTAATCGGCTAGAGAATTATGCAGTATTCACTTTATTATTTAAAATATTCAATTTAAATATATATATCTTTGCGTATATACAAAGCTAAGATTTATTCTAATTGAGTATTATATTTTTAAAATGAGATCTTTTTTTTGTGTGTACACATTGAAAAATATTAATAGAAACTTTAAGACCATCAATAAAAATAAGCTAATTATTTGGCGAAGTTTATTTTCCTAATGCAATTCTTTAATGCATTAATTAATTGAAAAAAAGCAAAAGACAGAAAAAGAGTCGAAACCGGGGGCGAAGGTTGAGGAAAAAAGCTTAAAAAAATAAAAACTCAATTCCTAATATCTCTTTCAGAAATTTCACTTCAATTGAGTGCTTATAAAGGTGAACCACATAATTTTTTACAAAACATAATGTGGTCGCTTTGCGATGTTATCAATGACAAACTTTCAAATTTAACCATTTTAATATTGTAACGCATTTTTTGAAAGGTTATGTTTATGCCCTACCCTTCAATTTAGTAAAATAAAATATGGCGCGTTCTATTTAAAATATTATAGAAAAAGGCAATTGAATTGAGCATTATTTAAGGAAAACATTAAGTTACCATAATTTTTGTTGAAACGATCAAAAGAGGTGATATGACATTGGATATCATTACTATGACATTACTTAAAATATTAAAACAGAAAGGCATACAAAAACGCCAATGAAGACGTTTTTGGCAATTTATAAATGCCACATAACAGTTTTGTATATTTGGTAATACAAATTGAAATAAAATTTCAAAAACATTTTGAATTATTTATCACTAAATCCGGAATTTGCAAACGTTTTGTAGATTGAATTAATTCCGATATCATTTGACACTCCATGTCCCCTTTTCCCAACATTATATGTTATTAAGTTATATTTGAGGCTAAATATTAATAGAAACTTTAAGACCATCAATAAAAATAAGCTAATTATTTGGCGAAATCAGTAAAGTTTATCTTCCTAATGCTGTTCTTATAAGTTAATTTAAATATCCTTTGTGTAAATTATCACTTTTTTGTCTTAATACGACCCTGTCTACCAATAGTTCATTTTATCGGAAAATGTCGATACGTCTTAATCCGGCCCGGACTAGGATCCCCGAATGGCGCCGCCAAGGTCAAATTTTCGTACTCTAATATTGCAATGCGATTAACGGCTAGTCAGCCTGCCGATTGTTTATTATGCCGTGACTCTACTTCAGCTCCGTATCGGGGTTCGAACCAAGCTTCTGTTTATCTGTGATCAGATACTACATGGGTTCGGCCACAGTTTATACCCTATTCGGTACAATATAAACCGTGGTTCGGCTAATTGAAAAATAGTTGTAGTGATGTGAGAGCAGATTTTTGACACGTGACCTTGGAGTAAAGAAAAGTATAACAAAATTATTTTGATTTTTGCTATGTTCTTTGATTACTTGATTTACTTTTTTATTTTGCTGATTAATAAAAACTTTATATAGGAGTACATATTGATTTAATATGGGGATTTTGACAGTTTTCACCGCTCTGCGCATGCTTGTTCTTAAAATCCTCTAGATGTGTGGGATTTCGGGAGTTAACTCCATTCAAGTCAAACGGAAACGGAGTGCCAAAAACCCATTCCCAAACGACTGGCATGCCTAATAAGTGACTCGAAGTGGGAACGCTGCTTTTACTTATTGGTTGATGTTGGATTCTAAAACAGCTTAAACTAAAGTTACCCGTTTTTTCTCAAGGCAATTTATTATTTAGACTAGGGGAACTGGAGTAGGTTGTAACAAAACTATTTGATACTTTTTTTTTTCGTTCAACTCTTTCATCTAACAAGATTTTTTTGCGCGATTATCTACTGACATATCTTGTAAACAAATTGATTAAATATTTACGACAAAATCTTTATACAGTAAAAGGGCAGATTTTTTTTTAATACATCTGAACCTTTGTAACAAAGTGCCCCGACTCGGGGTAACAAGTAATACTGTGCGGGACACGTTGTAATGTATACTTTTGAATGCTTTATTTATTTAAATACAAACGTGAGCACACAAATATGCCGTAAAAATGACATCAAGAACATTATCTATTATTCACAATCAGAGTCGCAATTATGGCAGATATATGACATATTATCGTCTAGAAGCTTCATGGGACCACATTTTTCATTCCGTGCAGCTAATCCACTTTTCTTTGGGTTTGCTATTTTCATATGCGTCAGCACAAACTACGCAACAATACTCTTCGTCTGAGGAATCGTCTGATGAGACAAAAACTTTTTTCTTCACTGTGGACTGTACAATTTCTTTGGATTTTTTGGACTCCCGACTATATTGTTCTTCCAGTGCAAAATCTTTTTCTGGCGTATCAGTAAGTACCGCAGATTTCCTTTTTCCTCGAACTGTACGGGTCATCTTTCGTTGCTCAGCCTTATGAAGTGGACGAACAAACTCTGGAGAGAACGTAATCTTGGTTTTAGAAGTTCCTTGGGGAGTAATTCCATTGACTCCTGACGTTGAGGCAACTGGCTCTAGTTCGGCTATTTCAGAAGAGGAGATCACATTCGCTGGCAAATTAGACGTGGAAAAATCAGGAATTTCTTTGAGTAAATCAGCTGACGGCATAACAACCGTTTGAGACAACATGGCAGGTGGAGGTGGTTGATCTGTCAGACTTGACGGTAGAAATTCATCGTCGCCGAAAATATCTCGATTAAAAGATTCTATGCCAGAAACTTTAAAATCCTTTATTTTGTTCAGTGGGGTGACTGCTAGCGGCAGCGCATCTCGAACTAAAGACGGAATGTCATATGCAGTCATGGACTTGACAGAATTATTCCCAAGCCAACTGTCTGTCTGGAGCAGAAGATAAATATTTTTGACAGGCCCATATACACTCCTGTCCAATGGCTGGAGTCGGTGTGAACAGTGGGGTGGAAATGACATTACCACCCCATTTTGCGTAGTTTATAGTTTTGATTGCCAAATGGGAGTCATGATTGTCCAATAACAAAAGGAGTCGGTTTTCTTTTGATGGCCTGACATGAGCAATAAAGTGTTCCATACATTTGTAAAACTCTTCTACCATCATCCAACCGGAACCATTCGCTGCACCAATGGATCCTGGAGGACCATCTCTATAAAATCATAGATTTTTTTTTTGAAAGAAAAACATGGGAGGCGTACAATTTCCTATTTCACTTACGGCAACACAAACAGTGACCAGGACCAGAAGTTATTCCACCCACTTGCTTCGTTCCTTTTTCGGCACCTTGCTAACTTTCTGCACTGTGGTCACTCATGTCTCGTCGAGGTTCCAAATTTGTGCAGCTTTAAAATCGATCTCTTATGCTAGCTAATTTATCAAAAAAAGTAAAAACATTGACTCTATTAAAATTTGTTGCTCTTTGTAAACTCGTAGGTTCTGGAGTTCTAATAGAGAGATCTCTATTTTCTTTTTTAAGAAATATTGTTAGCCAATCTTCGCCAGCCATTTTATTTTTTACCCAGGATTTAGGGAATTTAATATCATATTTTAAGGCACACTCATATGATATGCAAATTTGCGCACCTCCTTAGCAGTTAAACCAAAGTAAATTTTTGAAGTTTGTTTCAAGTATTTAACTAGGGTGGCTGTCTGCTGATTATTAAAAACTGATTTTCGGCTATATCCTACATTATGCAATGTGATACGGGCTTCGGAATCTCTTACTTTCTTTACATATCTATAGAGTTACATGACATATGTCTAGAGCTATTGCCACTGATCGAATGGACTCCTTATTATGGACAACTCTGTTTACTGCCTCTTCCATATCTTCTTTAGAAGTAGAACCTCGTCCTGTTTTTTTCTTATACGTTCTCTTGCTAAAAAATAAAAACGTAGGTAATTGCATACATAAAGCATTTGGCGGGGTAAGTTGTAACATGTTACATTTTGCCCCAATGAAATTGTTACAACTTGCCTCGAGCTTGATTTTTTCTACTTTGTCGCGATAAATAAAAAACTAAACATCAGATCATTGAAAACTTTCGTTCGTCCTATAGCCTAAACTCTGTTAATTAATTTGCGAGAAAGAAAATAAATTTCAACAATTTCTAATAATAGTTATTTAAATTTAAAATAAGAGTTCAAAATTTACTTACGTGCTCGAATTATAAACACTCCCGGTAATAACAGCTGTGCGAACGTCTATCGATTGACTGTCTGCGTGCAACTGACCTCCACAATGATCTTTATATGCCTAAAAATGTATGATGCGGGGTTGCCAAGATTTCAGTCAGGGAAATATTTGGTGTGTTACAATTTACCCCGTGTTACAACCCGCCCCGGTCTCCCCTAGATTTGCGGGGGAGGCTGAAAAAATAGAAAATAGCGCCTCAAGCGATATTTTTTGTCCAAGGTCAAGTGGCCTTGGCTAAAAAGTAGGGAGTTGTATAAAAGTAAAAATAACTCCATGAAAAGGGGAGTTTTTGGCTCAATATTTAAATTAGTTTGGTTAGCGATGTAAAATTTAAAGTGAGTATAGTATTTTTTATAATCTGCCAATGGGGGACATATTTAAAAGAGGGGCATTTGCCATAAATGGGGGCTTGTCGCATCCTCAATGGGGGACGAATGATGCCGTTAGCCTAGGCCCAATTCTGAACATTTTTGTCCGTATATCTCCCCGGCGAAATGAATTGTCTGTCTCTCTTTAATAGTCCATTTTTACAACGTATTGTTACCTTTTTATATTTATATAATCATTATGTTTGAATAAAATAAAAAATAGCAAGAAATACAGTGTTTTTATATCAACCCACTCTACAAAGCAGAAGCCACGTACAGACTAAAGTTTCAATGCAAGCTAATATCAATTTCGCTGTGGGATTAGGCTGGAATAAGTTTGCTGTCGCCGCCGCGCCGTCTGCCATCAACAATTTATTGTTGCACCACGTTCTTACAGATTAGGTTGGGTATTCAGTCTTTTTCTACAGGATCACTAAGACCGTGCTTGCTTGTTTATGGCTTTGTTTCTAGGCAATTGCCAGCTCCATTATGTAACGACCACGTCGTGTCTGGCTCTAGACCATCCCGTGACCATCTACAAAATTACTAATTCGGTTATACAAAGTGCTGTGAAATTAATGATGTAAGCAGTTGAGCAGCTCTTCACATAATGCTGGTAATTGGACCAATGTTAGTACGACCACATACATAGGCAAACTGAGAACAATAAAAGACACACAAATCTAGGAATAAGGACATTGGATAGGCTATATATAAGTTGAGCATCGCAGTTTTATTTTATTGTAATCATAATTTTGATTGACTCACTAGAGGGTTTAGCTAAAATCATATTAATAGTAACGGGTGAAGTGTATCCTAAATTAATGAACTCTTTATATAAATCGAAAGACCTGATTTCGTTAATAGGGCATTCAAAAAAAGATATGATTCAGACTTTCTAATTGTCCACACTCACAAAGTGGAGATTCCCTAATTTTAAGTTTGTGTAAATGTTCACCTGTTAGACAATGTCCAGTTCTCATCATAATTACAAGATCAATCGACTTACCTGTAAGGAAGATCGATCGGAATTATCCGAGCATCTCCGCCATCCCTCATTACACTTTGTAGTATACAACTTTTTCCCAATCGGTACAATTTTTAAAGAAGGTATCTAAAAACATGGTGATTCAGCCGACCCTGGCTAGCCGCTCGAGCTCATCGCCTTGATGCGTCATTACAATTTTGGTTCGTGAGATTTTTGATTACATTGCATTTGGGGTGATAGGGAGAAGGTAAAGACTGGGTGGGTTTGTAATGAGGGATGGCGGAGATGCTCGGATAATTCCGATCGATCTTCCTTACAGGTAAGTCGATTGATCTTGTTATGATCCTTCGCATCTCCGCCATCCCCTCATTACACTTTGTAGATGTTTAAAGTATTTGCGATGTAATCTACATTAACTGAAAATTGCGAGTTTTCTGTAGTCCTAGGTTTGTAAGGCACTTTTTATAAACTAAAATTCAAATTTATAACCATTAAATTTAATAACACACGTTCTGAAGGTACATATATCATGTTTAACGCTTAACTGATATTAACCTTTAACTTATTTTTAATACTATACCAATATTCTTATGTAATATGATAACAAGTTGATAAGTAAATTATAATTGTAGCTTAATATTTATATGATTCCTTAGAATGTATGGTTCAATAAACAAGATGCCAATCCAGTGGGATGGCCCACGCCAAGTTTTTTATAGAATTTCGAGAATACTTTTGATTTTTCTGTCGAGCCAGCTGTCTTCTGAATGGTTTGTAATGTCGTAACTCCCATTCTTTGAGCTGCTGAAGTTGCCCCGTGTCGCATGCTGTGTGCCCCAAAGTTTTCCGTGTTTATACTGCTGGCTTTTAGTATTAACTTGACCCATCTGCTAATGGTTTGACTGCTGTCTGGGTGATAGGGCTTTTTGTGAGTGAGTATTACATTTTCTTTGGTTTTGCTACTTGTGGTATCGATTGCATCTGCAAATGCAACGATCTATTAGCATATTTACAGTATCTGTGAATGCCGTAATTTCTGTTTTTGAACAAAAAAATAGGTATGTTCACTAGCTGCAACTGCAATTGCAGACAGTGGAGGGTACGATCGATTGTATCTGCTAATACAACGAACTATTCACCTTTTATTGACTGGTAGCACCCTTTTTCCTTTTGTGCGTTCTATGTAAGTCTCTAATAGTGTGGCTATACATAGTTCAGGTTGATTAATAAAATAAGGTAATATCAAACTAGGTTGAAGCCTGTTTAAGCCACTTGCTTTTATTTTATCCGGGAATCTGATTTCAATTATGTATTCATATTTAAAAATATTGTCTATTTTTACTTCCGGGTTGTCCGTGATTTGTGTGCCGTTATTAGTATTAAGAGTGTTACTAGCTAAAAGTTAGATTTGTAGATTTAAGAATTCGTGAGGGTACATGCTCTTTAAGCGCTGTAGAACTGGGTAGGAATCCCATGTAATTGAGTATTTTGATTTTGGGGGTCGCATGTTAAATGTTCCATTGAGAAACCTTTTTATAACCGCTTCGTCTTTTGTTTGAGTAGGATGACTCCTAAGACAATTGAATGTTTAGGAGCTCAAGAATAAGTTTACGGTTTTATTATATATTTGTTGGCGCTTAGAAAAACAGAAATTCCCCTATTTATTGTAAGTATTTCCGTACTGTTTGAGGGCGCTATCTGTTAATGAAGAAATAATCACTTTTATCGCTTCATTAGGTACGCTTTGTTATAGAAAAGCTCTCCTGACAATGAGGAAGTTTCATCAATTTTTTTTTTATTTTATTTTTTTTTTATTTTATTATTGCTGATTTCGATAGCCCATGAAAAATAAGTGAACACGTGTTTTTTCTTTTTCCCTAAGCCGAAAAATGAGGCAGATACAACGGCTTGAGATGTGCTTATGACGTGAATTGTTGCGTCACACCATGCATATTATATCTATATATACAAAATTAAAAACTGGTATAGCTTTTGTAATATTCATCTTTAGTGGAAATAAAAAAATACGTATCGATATTTTTTTCACTGTTCTATAGTTTGCAATAAAAAATAATCAGTTTAATTTCTCAGGAAACTTCCTAATTTCCCTACAGCCAGAGAAATTTTCTTCCACAATGGTTGTTTCTCTCCGCAAGGAGATGTGATTAAGTATTTTTCAGGGTAAAGATAATAGACTGTTCTGCCAGTAGGTCCCTTTTCTCTCGTATAAACCCCAAAAGTGAGCATGGTTGCGGGGGAATAACTACGCTTTTTTCGGAATTTATATAAAACCTAAATCTTGTAATGTTTGTGTAATTTTATTTATACTTTTAAGCAATTCTCTTTTGAATTACCATCAATAACTAGCCAATTGTCTAAGTAGAGTACAGTTTTATACCCTGTATTTTACATATCTTACAACTGGTTTCAGTTTTGTGAAAAGATATGGAGCTGTACATAAACTAAATGAAACACAATTAAATTGGTATAGTACGTTGCAAAAAACGAATCTTAACAACTTTTTTGACTACTGTGCATAGGGATAAGGAAATATGCATCTTTAAGAGATCAGTTTTCCCCAAGAATGCGTATTTTGAAATTAAATTTTTTACCGTCCTATGTAGTCTTCTACTTTGCTAACCGGAGTGGTGTCCTATTGAAAGGGATTTTATAATCCTGTACCCATTCTATTATTGAACTGTTTACCTTTAATTTCTGCTAATTTTGAACGTATAATTCTAGTTCAGACGGTTGGCTAATTAAATTATTGAAAGGTAGGGCTAAGGCACTAATCCCACGGACTATAGTTGTTTCTGTAATTGATACAGTAGTTGTCTTGGCATGAGGCTGGTGGATACTTCTCTTTCATACTGTTTGTTTTTTTGGTTTTTTTTTTATCTTTTAGTCCTTTTAATAAGTAATTGTCCCATCCAAACTATCTGAGTATGTTCTGGCCTCGCAGGTGTGATTTCGTCGGGTTGTTTTTTTTTTTGCCTACACCTACACAGCTAGGTGGTCATTACTTTGTTCAGTACCATCTGGTGCTTCTGATGTTGGTAAGTTTTGATTCGGATAAGTTATTTCCTCAGCTAGCGTGAGAGGATCTTCTAATGCATTTGCAAATGCAAAAGAGTTTCCTTGGTTTTGCTACTTATGATATCGATTGCATCTACAAATGCAACGATCTATTAGCCTATTTACAGCATCTGCAAATGCTGCAATTTCTGTTTTTGAACAGAAAAATAGGTCATGAATATGTTCACTATCTGCAATTGCAGTGGGTACGATCGATTGTATCTGCTAATACAACGAACTATTCACCTTTTTGCTTGCTGCTTAACCCTGATGGTTATGCTTTCGACTGCATCTGCAAATGCGACGATTTTTTAGCATATTTACAGTATCTGCAAATACTGTAATTTATGTTTTGAATAGAAACCAGGAGTGTAATAATTCGCTACCTCCAATGCAATGATTTTATGTAAGAGGGTTGCAATAGTATGATGGTTATTTGTTTTTGTATCTGCAAATACCTAGCACTATACCGTTTTATTTTTGTCAGTACATATATCCTTTACATCGGCAAATGTAGGAATATAGTGTGCCTCTAACTACTTTTACATAATATACCTACTGGGGTGGAGGCTGTTGGGGGCCCTTCACATCTGCAAATGTGAAGGCCAATTTTAGTTAAAGTTATTCGCATCTGCAAATGCGAATTTGTAAATAGGTATTATTATTATTTATTAACATCTCCTGCAAGCAATGTTTACTCCAATTTTTTCCCTCACCGGACGGCTCATGTCAACATGAATTGTTTAAAAATAATGCGTTTCAGTATTACATTGCTTCGACAAAGCCGAACGATAACATTCCGCCTTTTTCCCTTAATTTTGGGTTAGTTTTGGTTAGCACTTTTAGTTCTTGTTGATTGAGCCTCCGTTGCGAGCAAAGTCAACGGAGGGCCATGCAAAGAATACCTAACTTGGGATTTAGTCGCTCGTAAATTATGCGTCAGCTTGCCTTTGTGGCTAGTTTTTAGGGGTTAATTTCGTGAGAAAAGGGCACTCTTCGACTTAATCAAAATTTTAAACTTTTTTTTTTGGAAAGTATTTGTTAATACAGTAATAGCAATAATTACAATATACATAGTCCTTATTCCTCTAGACAGTGTTTTTGAACACTGGTATTGAGGATAATTGCATTTTAGTAATAATAACAGTATGATTTCCTATAAACTCTCTAGTATTGTGGCTATGAATATCCTTGGAAAATATTATGATAATATTTTAATTTTGAGTTTTATTTATTATCCTGTAAATAAGTTTATTCTGTTCAAATTTTAACACCTTATGTAATTGCCATACTCCTAAATTTTCATATAGATCTGCAGTATGAGTCAGTGGATCATAATTAAATATAACTTTGTTTTTTGTTTTGCAATATTTGCATCGAATCGAATTGTAGTTTATAGTCCCACATGTGCCCCATACGGGGATCAAATATCGAAAACGAATGATACGAAGGCATTATAACCATTTGTTTCTATTTTTTATATTCCTTTATATGGTATAAACGTTTTATTCTATGTAAAACATTAACAAATGTGCAGGCCGACCGGTATATATTTCCTCCTTTTGATTGTGTTATGTAAACACTTTTTGTGACTGAATAGTATTTCTTTGGTAGGATGTACGATTAGACGAGACGTATTACTAACCCAAACTAACGGTCCGAATAGCTCGTATCGTTAACTGTTGCTTATTACTTATATTCATTTCGATATAATGTATTTCAATTCCGAATATATTGTTTGATTCTGTGTAATTGTGCACAGACGACAAATGTAACAATGTTTTGTCATGCCCTCGTATATAAATAACAGTTTGTTAGTATAACTCAAATCGCGGTGAGCACATTTTAATTTTTGTTTACTGATTCATTCGCATTTTTGACTGTAACCCGTTCGCACTCTATTTTATTCTAATAAGTATAGTTAGTTTTAGAAGTTTGAGAGTATTTTCCATTTCAATTTTATTAAGTAAAGAAATAAGGGTTACAAGTATCATATTTATTCATAATACTAGAGTTTAGTATTATACACATTTAGTTTGCTTTTATACGAGAGATTCTGTTTTTATATATTTAAGATAACCAGGTATTTATGTATATTTGAAATTTTGGCATATAATCTTATATGGACTCACCCCCTAATTCGCTTCTTCCGATGAATATTGCCCCCTTTTTTCGCCTCCTTTGCGAGCAAGACGTATCACTAACACTTCACTATACTAGAAATACGATTTCTAGGCATTTTTCTTCTTAAAACCAAAAGAAAGAACCGATTTACGGATTCTTGCTTGTCACCGACCGGTACAAAATTGTAATAACGCATCAAGGCGATGAACTCGAGCGGCTAGCCAGGGTCGGCTGAATCACCATGTTTTTAGATAACTTCTTTAAAAATTGTACCGATTGGGAAAAAGTTGTATACTACAAAGGTACTAAGGAAAACCATCTCAGTTACTGGGAATTTGTCCTGCACCTTGTTATATTGGTAATTTTTGTTTACCCCCGAAGTTACCCAATTTTGTTTAAATCATTCTTTAAGATTGTATTTAATGTTATTATATACCTCAACTGCATCTATATTCCCGGTTATACCAGAATGCCCTGGGATTCATCCCAATCTAATGTCTATGTCATTTTTATTAGCCACCAAAATGTCATGTTTAGTCTTTAAAGTCCAAAAGTCTGCTTTAACATTAAGTAAATTATTATCAATCTTTTGAACTGCACTCTGTGAGTCCGAAAATATGATCGCTTTTTTAATTTTTCTATTAACTATGATTTTTACAGCTTCATATATTGCCAATATTTCGGCTTTACAAATGCAAAGGAGATCATTAGATCAACTCTGGAATACTAATACCAAACCCTACTCTATTATCTCTTTTTGACGCATCCGAAAATACGAAAGTGAAACTATTTTTATATTTTTCAGTAACTTCATAAAATTTTTCTTTAATCATGATTTCGTTTTTCCTTATATTACTACTAAAAATTTTTATAGGCCCAATTAATTCCTCAAAGTCTAATTCATAACATGGTAACATCTTAGATTTATGAATTTTGTTTATATGTGGTAAAAATTGTTGCATCATTTCTATTAAATGCGTGTTTGAATATTCGAACAACGCTTTAGAGTTATTGATAAAGCCCCTTTTATACAATAGAGTCCTACGGTTTTCCATTATAATATCTAAAATGCGATGATTTTGCACACTAATGATTTTTTTCAAAAAGTTTATAGTTAAATTTTTCCTTCTTTGTTCCAAGTCCATCATAGTGGCTTCCGCCAACGGGGTGGATCTCATACAACCCAAACATATGCTTAACCCCTCGTAAAAAATTACATTTAATCTATTGAATATATTTTGACTTGTCGGGTTTAAAAGAATCGCTCCAAAATCTAAATGTGATAAAACCATAAAACCAAAGCCTGAAAAATCATTAATAGGGTGGAAGGATCAGCTGTCCACCATACCAGAGTCTATATAGATATTCTAACTGTGACCATACCCTACAAATAGCCTTCAAAATATTAAGTGCTTTACTTGCTTTAGTTACAATGTTCTCCGTATGTAAATTCCATTTGAGATGTTTCTGGAAGATTATGCCTAGATATTTGACTGACATTTTATATTCTATAATTTCATTATAAATCATAATTGGTGGAGGTCGGATCTTTCTACCTCCTTTAGTAAACCATACCGCCTTGCGCTTACCAAGCGCCAACGATAAATCATTTTGTACCAGAAACTCATTAACATTTCCCAAACATCCGCAAGTGCCAAATCATCCGCATACCCCATTATCTTAACCTCTCCAAAATCTAAATTAAATAACCCCGCCATACTTATATATGTTAAATATAATAGTAATTAAAGGTGAACCTTGTGCTATACCCGTTGTGACTAAATGAGGCCCCAGAAATGTACCATCATCACTTCTAGTGTATACTAATCTATTGCGTATTAATTTATGTATGAGGTTGTTCAGTTCTATAGGAATTTTTAAATTATTTCATTTCTGATATAACATATATATTCACATTATCATATGCTGACTTTATGTCCAACCAAACAGCTAACACTGATTCTCAGGATGTAAAAGCATTGAATATAAAGGATGACACATAGGCAGCACTATCGTATATCCCTCTTCCTTTACGAAAACCCGTTTAGTGTTTTTCTGCTAAAAACAGTTATGTTCCAAAAACCAATCTAGGCGGTTTTTTATCATTATTTCTAGGATTTTGCCTCCACATGAAGCTAATATAATCGGCTTATAATTTTCTGCTAAATTGGTGACTTTATTAGGTTTAGGTAAACATATATAATAATAAATTGTCTCCATGAAGATGGAATTGATTCTCCCCTCATTATAAACATTAAGCAACCATTGTTTTCCCCTTAGTGGCAGTTTTTTGAACATCATATATTATGCCAAATCGTCCATGCCTGGCGCCGAAAAACTTTTATTTTGCACACAATTTGCTATTAACTTTGTTAAGCATCTGAAATGTTGGATCTATATTAATATTTGCCATTTTTTTTAAATATCCTTTACAATATCGTTATTAAGAACCATTTCTTTATTTTTAAAGTTACAATTTGAATTTTTTTTAATTTTATTCCAGACGTATGAGACATAAGAATTCCTATTTAAAGTATGACCAAATTCTTGTTTCCTTTCCCTCAATTTTTTTCGTGGTAATAGCAATAGATCTTTTAACCTGTATATAGTTTTCTATGGTAGGACTTTTATTAAATATATCTATGCTTTTTCTCCTTTCTAGGATCCATATTGTACATTCCTCGTCCCACCATGGATTGCCCTTTTTATACATTACTCCACACATCTTTTTTGGTATAGATTCTTCTGCAGCTGAAATCCTGATCTCTTCTAATTTGTTATAATTTATATTATTGTCATTATTCAAAATAATTTTAATTAGGACTTTTTCATAATAGTTCCCAGTTAGCTTTTTTAAAATTTTTAACTTGATAAGTGCTAATAACAGATTCTTTAATATCTTTATCAATAATATTATATGTTAAAGAAGTGGGAAAATGGTCAATATTACCACAATCTTATATAATTTTCCAGTTGTTAGATCAACAGCACTTATTTTATTACTGGTATTATTTAATAAAGTAGCTGATCCATCATTCATAAGTATAAGATTATTTTTAATAAAAATCAAACATTCCTCCCTCCCTTATTTATAGGCATTTGGTCCCATAAAGGGTAATGAGAGTTAAGATCACCCATGAATTATTTTTTGATTTCTACTATTTTCTAAAATAGAATCATATATTTTGACCTATATGCAGAACCGTAGATAAGGCCGCAGTGTTACCCGCAGCGGGAAGCTAATTTTGGGGTGCCACGCCCAATTTTTACCCAAAAGTTGTTAAAATCGTTAAAAAAAAACAAGGATTCGGCGCCCTCTTGAATGGCATGGCTTGCATGGTATGTTGAAAAATGAGTTGGTTAAATTCCCAGGGGGGGAGGGGGGTGGGGGCACTGCCCCCCTGTCTACGTCCATGGAGTCAATCAATAAGCAGAAAGCAAAAACTAAAAGCAGGTTACCTAATGGTCAACTCACCAAGTATCACAACACAACGTCTAAATTAGTAGGATAGAAACCAACGGCCCCTGTGTCAACTAGCTCTTAACACAATCGGAGACCAACACTGCTGCTCGTTCGGTAGAATTCACAGCACTGCACTAAGACCTACTCAACTTAAAATGACTTCGAAATCGTTCTACTCACTATTCTATGGTGAAATTCGAATGTGACGTTTCGCCGAAAGTAGTTTGCTGCATTTTTTCCTCTTTTAACACGATGATTCTCACAACACGAACTAGGTTTTATATATGCAACAATAAAACATTATTGTAAATCTTTATTATCATAAAAAAAACTAAAGAGATCCAAAACAGATCAAAAGTAATGTATATGTATAATTCTCTACTCTACATAAAAATACATGAGCAATAAAATACTTAATGTAAATATTTATATGTATAAAAAGGATAAACCTTCCAGAATTCGACTAAATAAAATTCATATCAAGAATATAAAAAACAGCCAAATTTTAAAAGGTTTACAAATTCAACCTAAAATATGGTATAGTAACTCTTAACCTAAAGACCGGCTAATACCAACAAAAAATCAAGATTAAAATTGTAAAAAATATAAATGGCAGAAAGTTGTACGCTCATAAACAGGATAAAGTTATGATATCTATTTGTGTATATATTTTTTACTTATATATTTTATATGAAAATAGAAGGGTAATTGTTTCAAGTCAGTAAACCATAATCAATCGTGCAGCAAAAATATTTTCATTCTGCCATTTAAATGTAAATTTACTAAATTCATCTCACCTGCATAAAAATTGCTTTAAGACTTAAAATTAATTGGCTAAGTATTTGTAAATTGACATAAATTTCTGTAAGACACATATCTGAAAGACCATGGCACAATATATAAAAATATATTTACTTAAGTAGGATTTTTAGTGAAATTATTAAAAATATGTGTTCACTGGAGGGTAGAACTCACTAGTATAACAATTAGTTATACTTTATTTTTGCTGCTAAAAAATCCAGTAAAGACATTTTTGGGTTTTTCTGGTTCTTTCTCTACGCTATTATCCAAATTTTCTCTAAAAATTTAAAAATCTTTTAGAATATACGTTTTGTACGTGGCAGTGAATGTTTATTCAAAAATGCAAATATTCTGTTTATCTAAAACGACAATAAAGATGTTACAGCCAATGAAGTAGAAGGTGGAGGATGAGGAGTATCTTTTTATAAAAATATTTCAAAATTGGAAAGTCAATATTACTGTCAAAAAGTCGCAATAAAGTATAGAAATAATTAAAAGTTCAAATGCTATATAATCCTGTTAAAAATAAACCACCCTGTTTAAAACGTATTGTTTTGTGCATTATATAATATATAGGTTCCACTGGTTTAAATACTTTAAAATAACTCTCTTCAAAGGCTACTCAAATTGGCAGATAAAGTTGATTCAGCCCATCTTCTACAAGGAAACTCAACTGTTCTTGAAGTCCTAACGTAACGAGTAATTTTTTTCTTTTGACTAAAAATTAACTTAGAATTCATCGGTGTGTGCTTTCCTAGTTTTAGGAAAAGACGGATTTTTAGCTTTCACCTCATTGTATTGCAACAACTAGACCATTAATTACGTGTATTACGAGGGGTGTTTTCAAAGTTCTTACAATGATGCTCTGATGTAAATGCACTGTATCAGAGGCAATGTTACTGAGTGGGCTCAATTTTGTCGAACTTTATCATTTTCGCATTCTCCTTCACTGGCTAAATAGTAACTAAAACACAACTGGGAATGTACTTAAAACTATCAACATTAATTAAGTGGAAAATTCCTAGATTGCACGACACAAACAATAATTAATCAAATCTACGCATGCATCTATTACTATTAAATAAAAAGTTAATTATTGGAAAAGTTCCAAATGTTAGAAATGAAACATGAAGGTAACAAAAATTAATTAGAGAGACGAATGTTCAATGCTCAGTCAATTTTTCCATCACAATTTATAGGGCAAGTTAAATTAATTATATCATATTCATAATATAACAAATGGCAATGCTATATGTGTAAATGTATAATTTTAAAATTACTAAGGTTAAAAGAACATAATAAGTATGACATATTTACCCGTTATAATCTTAATATAAAAGCATTTTCCGGGCAAAATAGGACAGTAAAAATCTGGAGTGAAATCTGATACGTGCACGGGTATACTCTGAATTCGGCCTAAATTCATACTGATACATGTAAAATTTACAAAATAATTAAATTATAAAATATACTATATTCTTATGTAGGATTATTCCAACTTGATGTTATCATTCTTGCGGAAATGCGATTTCTGTTGAAGTAACCTACTTGAATTAACAACTCTTAAAGGCGGGGAGATCGGGGTAAGTTGGCAAATGTTTGGATATGTTTACAAATGAGTTACATTAACCAGAACCTAAGCACAAGATCGTTGCTCGAATTTATAAAAACTACAGTGAAGAAGCAGTCGCCAAGACTGTCGAAGAGGTTCGTTGTCGGACAATTAGTCAAAAAGCCGCTACATTAAAATATAGTTGGGAAAACTACCCTCTATAACAGGATTCACAAGAAGTATGGAGAAAAACCTGGTCATCCAACAGTTTTGATGCCAGCAGAAGATGAACTAACTGCAGCGACAATGGGCAGTTGTCGCAGACTGGGGACATCCATTGACCAAGGCTGATATAATCGTACATTTGTATCCAAGCAAGGTAGAATCGTCCCTCAGTAGAATAATAACAGCCCAGGTTTTGAATTTGTCAGTGACTTCGCCTCAAGAAATATTCTTACCCAGAGACTATCCTCAAACATAAAAACCCAACCGGGCGACAGAAAAAAGTTCTTGTACTACGAGGGCACAAGCCTGTTGAACGGCTTCAAGAACATTCGAAGCCTTCAGTCAGCTTAATGTTTTGTGGCAGTGCTAAACGGTGAAATTTTCACTCCGATAATTGTATACAAGTCTAAAACCCCTTATGAGAATTGGACCAGGAATAGTCTACAGAAACAGCAGTTCTGGTTGCTTCGACACGAATTTACTTGAGGTCTGCTTCTTGAAAATACTTTTTCAACATATTACGGAACATAGAATACGAGACGAAAAAAGTAGTTGTAACTGGTGATAATTTAGCATCTCACTTTGCCACTGAAGGTATCAAAACCGCAGTGGTTAACAACAAGTATTTCACGACACTTACACCGTCTTCAACCCACATGCTTCAACCTCTTGATACTCGTGTGTACGCTACTTTGAAAACAATAAAGTTCTTGACAAGAGGAGGGAAAATCCATAAGGAAAGGGTCGATAACCAAAGAACAGTTTCGTTTGTAATTACGAAAGCTGATAGGTGCCGTTGCTCCCAATATTACAACGAATCTGCAGCTACAGTAGTTTATCCATTTGACCCCCACGGTGTTCTGTGAGAGCTCCTATCAGAAAATGGAGAAGACTCAGCACGAATTCTTGATAATAGTTTGCTCGAGTTCCTTAGAGAGACAAGATGATATTGTGAGCCAGAAACTCAAATAGTAGGAAACGATCAGCCACAGTCGTTAGATGTCATCCAAAAAGACATTGTGTCTTCATGAGAACAGCGGCCTGCTAGACCAAAAAGATGTCTTCGTTCAACATATGGAACAACGAAAAAACCAGGACCACATCCAAATAAACGCCGAAGTTACAAACCAAGGGGTTTGAAAAGTTCTTCGGAATCAGATGAGGACGAGGTGTTGTTGAGTGAGGTGACGACGATAGTAACCTGTCCACTATTTGCAAATGTGATTACCATTAGTACCACCTAAAAAGAGATTGGATCTGCTGTATCACCTGTCACAAGTGGGTTTGCGGCCAATGCAATAAAGGTTCCAAAAATCCATTCTATGAATGTGAGAGATGCGAAGATGATTTATCTGTAGTTTATTTATTCGTTAATTAAAGAAGAATGTTTATTTTTGTGTGTTTGCTATGAAAGTTTGTAATATTTTGTGTAAAAGCGTTTCTTAACAAATTAATTATTTTTTTCAATGTCGTGTATGTTTTATTTCATAAATTTGTTGCAGAATACTTATAAATAGTATTTTTTTAATCTTGGGGAGTCAAAGAATCTCTGCATAACGGTCATCTTGGACTTTTGTTAACTAAATGGCATGTCAAAGTAACCTCATACTTCGACACCTTTTTGAAAAAAATATATAACAATTTTTGAAAAAGTAAGGTTGTTCGTTTAGTACAGGGTGTCCAATTTTCGTTGTCATTGCGGGATATCTCCATTATTTTGACAGATAGAGAGATGCGATTTTCGCAAACATGGACCACTTTTTCGAGAAACAAAAAATGATATAATCAAAATTTTCCTAACCCTCTTCGTTTTCGAGCTACAGGGTGAAATTGAAAATTTGCACTTTTAGGGCATGCCTCGTATCTCAGCTGCCTGATGACGTATCAAAAAAATTAAAACGCATTCTTATAGATCTTTTTACGTATAATTCAGTGGCGTGCTTGATTTTTTTTGGAGCTGCCGTTTTTGACATACGACCCAAACAAAATTTAAATTTTTTTTAATTTGTAACATTTCTGAAAATAGAAAGGATAAACTATTATATATCATTTTGATGGTAAAAAATAATGCATTCTAATGGCATAAAAAATACAGGGTGTTTTATTTAAAAAATCGTAAGTTTGGGTTGTATGTAAAAACCGGTAAGTAGTTCTAAAAAAAAGTCAAGCACGCCACTGAATTATGCGTAAAACGATCTATAAGAATGCGTTTTTATCTTTTTGATAAGATATCAGGCAGCTGAGATACGAGGCATGCCCTAAAAGTGAAAATTATCAATTTCATCCCGTAGCTAAAAAACGAAGACAGCTACGAAAGTTTTGATTATGGCATTTTTTGTTTCTCGAAAAAGTAGTCCAGGTTTGCGAAAACCGCATCTCTCTATCTGTCTAAATAATGGAGATACCCCGCAATAACAACGAAAATTGAACACCCTGTACACACCTCAAAGCCAAGACATCAATTGTAAGATCAGATTAAATAATCTTGAATTAAGACCATATTTTTGTGTATTCTAAGAAAAACCTCTCATGACGCTTTAGACATGCAAGGTCCATACAAGAAAAACCTCTCATGACGCTTTAGACATGCAAGGTCCATACTGTCACAGAAAATATAAACTATATTTTCTGTGATACTGTTCTCTAATATGGACCGTCCGGAACATGGAGGTAGATACAGAAATACATTTAATTTTCAACAAACGAAAGATTTTGTTGAATACCTTCACGAATGCAATAGCTGAGGTCTTGAGCTAACTTCATATCAAATGCCAAAATCGTTAATGTGCCGAATGGAACTGAGCATAGATACAAGAGGAAAACAAAAACCTATGGGACTAACCGGTTTAATTTTTTAGGGCCGCTAGCAATCTCAGCATTATAAGCCCAAAGGCAGCTTAAGTGGTTTGATTAACAGCATTTAATATGGTTGTAGTCGAGACGTTTTTAAAAATTTTGCAGAATCTTAAAAAGAAGCCTGATTTTAAGATGCTGACGAATCTGAATTGTCGACTATGCCGACTAAACTCCGAAAATTTTTTCACTCGAATATCTATAATAGGTCCGACGGAGAGATCGTAACACCACTTTAGTATGTGGCCATAAAGCGTTAGGCTCATTTGTCTCACCATTGCATGCATACCCCCAAATATGAGAATCATGAAGCAACCTGAAAAAACAAATTCGTTATTCGATGATAGTGATTTAAATGTGCCATTATCTATAGCTGTTAAAAAACTAACCTGTGGACCGCTCAAGAGCAAGGTACTTCAAAATCTGTTTAAGTTTGAGTTTAAGTTAATGAACAAACTGAAAACAAAGTGGAACCCAGGAAGCGTAATTTGAGACCACTACCACTACCAACATCAGAGGGAACATGCACATTTTGTAAAAAGTTTCCGCATCTATTTATGAGCAGACAGTTTCCAATACTGACTGTCAATATGCACGCTCTCTCGTTGCAATGAAATATAGAACGATCCCCATCAAAAACTGGATACAGTGTTATTCCGTTCGTTGTGAAGACATGACGGCTGTAGTAGCTATGACGATTGCTTCTAATAAATATGATATCGCGAAAAAGTATGCCCAACAGTTCTTCCAAATATTAATTGAAATTTACATGCTTTAATGTCAAATCATACTTTTTCGAAATATACACCAATTGGACATGCCAAATCTCTCTTCAATTAATAAACTAAATGACAAATATACCTGGTAATCTGGAAAGCCCTAAGAAAACAATGTTGGAGGAAATTATGGCATAATGCCAGGAAACTGAGATTGTTAAGATGAAGTGCGATCCCGACAATAATTATTACTTGTGATGTGTCCAAGCAATCAAGTTTCTTAAACAGCAAAGCCTCCCTGAGCATAAAGAAACTTGTATTTCGTAAGTTTCTGTAATTTGTTCGGAATGAAAAAAAAGAGTATTTTGTTTGAGCAAATTTGAGAAACAAAAATATTATTCAGATTATTTGTAAATTATATGAAATATATTCGCCTGCATTCGATTTGTTAAAGGGACAGTGGCGACGCATTCCATTAAAGGGAATCAAGCCGTAATTCAAGAAGATTGTTTGCAGAGTCAAGTCTGACCAATAATTCATTTGTTCAGAAGTACCACTAGCCGATATCTTCCTCTTCTGTCCAGACAAGTAAGTTTCAAGCTTGAAAGGTAGATAGATATTCCAATATTTTTACTCTAGTGCTTCTAAAATTTAGACCTAATTAAAAGAAAAAACAATGCGACAATTATACAAAAAGCAAGCTTTTCGTTGAAAAATCAATATTAGCAATATATTCAAAACTAGTTTTTAAAGACGTAATTCTGCACTCAGTTTTAAACTTCCTCTGCCACAAATTCAATGAACCGGATTGTGTATATATAATTTAACATGCCCTCAGAAAAAAATCAATAAAAAAAAATTATTTACAAAAATACCGAACTTTAACCAAAGTATACCGAGAACCAACTGTAACGTCACTTGTTGATCAGTTCATAAGATCTAAACGTGCAGTCGACTCCGCATTTAAGAGGGGAGCCTTGTATATTCACTGTGCCCCTTGCATAATGCTGGCTAGCACTTGCCAACACGGAAAAGTGGTAGAAGTGACGATACCGTTGTCGAGTTCTATATATATCCTGTTCAAACTAACGAGACCCACTACTAGCGCCGTACCCTGGAATGGTGAACTTTATAAGCCGAGTGAGCATGCTCATCACGCAAGGAATCTGCTTCTGGCGATGCATCGTAACCGAATCGGGAACGTTGCTCTCGAAGTCCAGGGCGACTCGTTGCGATACGAAGGTCAGGATTGTGACGAGGTCGTGTTCGTGAGCCCTGCTGCGTAGTTCGTCGCAGAGAGCTTGGATAAACCAGGATCCTTTGGTGGTGTTGCGCCACGAGTAGTAGCCTGGGAAAAATAATAAATCACTTTGTGGATGTAAATAAATTATTGAACAGCACTGAGGGGATATATGCTAGCTAAATCCGTGCTGTAGTACTACCTGAGATGCACCCTTTTAACAACCTGAATCATATTTTGTCCTCTAGCTCAAGTCTGACTAATTCTGGAAATCACAACATTTTGTGTGAAATAGTAGTATACTGTCAAGTGCCTGGCTTCGCTAATTAAATACTACAACTCACTGATTTTCTACACAATACAACTTCCAGTAAACCGAGGGGACAACCACTGGGTAAACAGTGTAGAGTAGGTTGTCATTGTTTGCAATTCTCATTTTGGTCATGTTCATGAAATTTTATATAATTTTTTTATACATACTGGAAATTGTGTGTACTGGCAAATAAGCAGTGTGAAAAGCAGTAATGATGAAGCAGACCTGACAAAACTGTTTGTTTACTTATGTTGCCCATTTGTGTTATAAGTGAAGAGTAGTGGCTGTGTGCATGTATGAATCATACTAAATGAAACACTTTGTATTCCATGCAAAATTTAATCCAAAAGGACTTCCTATAAAAGCATAACAGAGCGCTTCCACGAAAGGCGTTGTCCTTTAAAATTATGTTACTTTTTAAAATGTGACTATTGACTTTTTAACTGTGATTTGACCGTTGTTTGTTGGTGTTGTTTGTTTACTCTTCGTTGATATGTTCTTCGGGTTTAATGACAAGTAACACTGATGATGGCTTAGGCCGAAAGCGCTCTATTATGCTTTTATAAGAAGTCCTTTTGGATTAAATTTTGCATGGAATACAAAGTGTTTCATTTAGTAATATTTGTGTTATATTTCAGTATAGGTTTTACCTCTCTATGAATATGTAGAGAGTTGTTCCTTATATTTTGTTAACAAACTATGGCCCTTTTAATATAAGATACAAAAAAAAATTAAATGCAGTATAGTTCGTTCGTTACTGATTCCGAATATATTAGGTTTGATACCTCTCTTTAAAACTAACTGAGAAATGACAAAAACAGGGCCATAAGTTCAATGAATTAGACCAATACATTATTTTATATTGTTCTCTTTCTAATGCACTAATGTTATAACGGTTTTTCTTATTTAGTTTTTAAAATAGAAGTATCAAACCTAATGTTCCATTTAGAAATCCAACATTTGAAATATTTTGACCGTTTTGCAATGCTCATTTATGTTTTCTGATAAACATCCGGGAAAATCACGAAAAATCCTACAACTTTTGCATTTCAACTTTTTTTTATCTCTTACGACCATAGCTTGTCAAAATATGAGAAACAAACCTGTACAAATGGGCTTGGAGAATAAAGAAGAAAATATCTGCGATATTATCGGACTAATGATATTCTATGCTTAATATCTGTCTTTTAGGACAAATAAGTTCAGTCTTATCGTTATTATAATAGCAAGGCTGCTAATTAATAATATAAGTCAATTTATCTATAGCTTTATATTAATTAACCACAATTTTTAGTATTAGTTCGAGTTATGTTATGTTATTGAGGTTACGCTGTTTACTTTGTTTAATAAAACAAAACATAAAAACAAAAATGACTGATGGGTGAATAGGATTAAATCATATGTCGCTGATAACGTCCCTCTTAGTGTTGGTCCTTCCGGCCTTGAATGCTTTGATAATTTTAAACTTTGGTTTCTAAGACTACCTTGCTTTTTCATTTCTCATGCGAAAAATTGCACATTTAATTGCATTCGATTATAGAAAGCTGTGTTTTTTTAAATTGTATTATCATTAAATTGGACTTCTGCCCTGTTCAAATTTAAAAGCTTTAATTACTGATTTAATTTCCAAATAGTTTAGCTTGTATGCTTACCTTTTACAGTTGAATAAACGATAAGAAAATCGGCTTGCACTGGAATTTTGTATGTGTTGTGAATTTCGCCATCTGTTTCTGTTCTGCTAGTTGTCAAATTTACCCCTCCATCCAGTTTGTCTCCTTGGCATGCTTGTAAAAAAAACATTTTGGGTTTCCCTAAAAGAGAGTTTTTTTTTTAAACAGACCATTATTAAACTTTTCAGAAAAAGCTAAAAAAATAAAAATGCGGAACCATGTCTAGTTTTACCTGCTAAAGTTGGACATCTATCGGCGGTAAACAAGGACCACAGATTGTCTGGCTTGTAAGGAGTGTCTTTTGCATAGATTATTCCCATTTCCCCATGGGAAAGAACAGCTATCAGGATGCAGTCATGATGGGAATGATCCATAGCAGAAACTTGAAAAGAAAAACAGTATTTCAAAAATTAAGCCTTGACCCAAACTAGTGTCACAAACAATATAAGCTATATTGTTTGTGCTAGTGTGTATATCTGTATCACAACCCAGAAACCTCCAAATTATTTACAATAAAAAATAACTAGCAGCAATTTTGGAAGGTATATCAGAGGACGACTTTTTATCTTGTCAGTAAGATCTCATATACACGGTGTTCATTTTAAAACTTACCACCCACGTTATCTGCCTAAATAGATAGATTTGTGTGTATATTTATTGACGGGGAGTGTTTTTTACGAAAAAATGGTATGGCGCCCCTTCAACCCACTAACCCCCAGGGCTACGTGATATATCTTTTTAAAGGGTTTTTTATTCTGTACCTTTTGATGCCCCATTTTTAAATTTGACCTCACCGCTGCAGAATAACACACATATTAATGGATTCAGGATTTAAAAAAATAATTATTAGTTATGTTTAGAAATTAAACTAAGAGCGCTTTTTCATTCGGTACCTTGTAATTTCACTGAACGGCTACGGCTACGTTTACGTATAGGGTTATCCAACGAGGACTAGACAAGGCGATTTTTTGACTTTCCCTGTACTTTCATAAAAAAAAAACTGAAATAGCCATCTTATGTAATTTTCTCCCGCCAATTCGGATATGTTCAGCAAAAAACCATTGAACATCAAATGAAAGTGCTAGGGGTTACTTTGGTATATTTTTTAAATGGGATGCCATGTATATTATTGCATATTTGGATTGTGCGAAAAAGTCTAGATATATTTCATGAATAATGTCCTATACCTATCTCATAACGGTTTTTGAAATATTGACAGTTGAAAATCGACCATTTACCAAGTTTGACAGCTTGTAAAATCTAAACGGCTAAAGATAGAACAAAACGGTTTGCACTTTCCTA